>QLOM01000732.1:0-28533 GCA_003313785.1 Termitomyces sp. MG148
ACATTAAAGCCCCAGCAAAATACAATAACAGCCAGGAACACATGCGGACAGGGACAAAATCATGTGTTGCCAAGAGTCTTAGTGTTGGTCTGTGCGCAGGCCAGGAAGTATAAAAGGAAGAGGATAAGTAGGGAGAAGACAAGCACTGACAGAACCGGAATCAGGATCCCTAGGGAGCGGATACCTTAGGTCCATTTTGTTAGTATAAAAGCTTCACAACTTTGAATACACTTTGTTAGTACCTTATTAGTTGACTATTTGTCGATTTCTAAGTGTCCAAAACTGTCTACAAAAGGCATGGCACCCAACCCACCTATAAAATAAAATATAAATACATAACTGCACAAACTGAGTGAAGTTGAGAAAGTTAATAGAAATATTGAAGCCCCAGAACTAAGCGTACTCAGAAACGAGTGCTACAGTAGCTGTATCTCTGGTAGTGGTTGGTTGACTACTCCCTGGTTGTTTTCAATGACTGGGATCACGGGTACATTTGGTTCTTCAGGTTCTGGTACATTTAACCTTTTAGGTATTGGATCAATGGTGGTTGGAGTGCCATCTTCATTGTCATCAGAGATTATATATGGTTGCATAGCTGCCCTTTTGGTTATTGCATCGATTGTAGGCATATCATCCATTTCTAAGTCTGGCTCTTGTGTTATGGTAGTTGTATTGGTTGAGTTCTCATCTTGGTGCTTGATGAACCGAACATGATATGTGCTGTAAATTTTCCTTGTTTTTCTATCATAACACCAATATGCTTTTGCTTTTGGGTCATAACCAATAAGTACGCATTCGATGGACCTCTCATAAATCTTTGGATTTTGCCTGCCCAGAATAAGAACAAACACTCAGCATCCAATTTCCTTGATATATGAATAGTTTGGCTTGCATCCATACTATAGTTCATCAGGGGTTGAATCTCTTACTGCCGATGTCTTTGTCTTGTCATGAAAGTGAGCTACCGTCAAATAGAATTCACCCCATAGAAATGATGGACACTTTGCTGACAGTCACATTGCAATTGCCTTTCCCATCAGTGTGCAGTGCATTCGTTCCACATGCCCCATGTGAGCTGATGTGTAGACCACTCCACATTGCGTTGTGATACCCTGAGATTTGAACTAAGCTTCATTCTCTTTTGCAATTATTTCCAAACCATTTCCAGAGCATAGAATACCAACATGTAGACCTGTCTCAACCTGTCTCGCCAAGATCCATGCTTTCAGCTTGCTAAATGCATCACTCTTCAGCCTCAGTGGGATAGACCAGGGTTTATTCGTGTAATCATCAACTACGTTCATGATGTAGTTATTTCCTGATCGTGATGTAACATCTTGTTTGCCTGTTAGATCTACCCACACAATTTCCAACCTGCGTGTTGCTCTATGCCCAATCCCCTCCTCTCTTGCTTTTGGGACCAGTGTATGAGCCTGTTTGCCCAGGATACACTGATCACATTTCGGTGGTTTAGAGAGGAAAGTAAGTGGCATACCTTCGATCATCTTGGCCTTTGCCATTGCCATTATTGTTTGATAATTGGCATGACCAAGTCTACAATGCCAAGTGACAAGATCAGGTGACAAGTAGATGGCAAGCACGGTCTCATTATGGAGATTGAGTGCTTATAGATTCTTTGGAGTGAGTAGTGTTCCATGGGCAATAAGTTCTTTTGTTGTCTTCCTGAAGAGTGTAGCACTAATGTCATCAAACGTTGTGCAGATTCCAGCTTTCTTTGCTAATGAGCTGATTGATAAGAGGCAAACTGTAGCTTTGGGTACTAGCAATGTGTTGTCAAGTATAAGGAATGTGTTTTCCATGACCTGAAGTCTCATTTGTCCAATTGCAGTAGCAGATATTGTCGATCCACCTACACCTCGAATAGTCTTGTGAGGGATTGTCCTTAGCAACACAAAATCAGATGGTTCTGGTGAGATGTGGGTTGTTGCTCCAGAGTTGAGGTAGAAGGGGCATGTATCAAGGGTAACACTGGACAGTATCTCTTCAGCTATGTCTGGTTTTGTATATCTTTCCCAGTCTATGCCTACTTGCAGCTCCTCCTCCAGCGTAATCCACGTGTCAATTTTGAGGGCCTCTGCCATTGTGAGCATTCCATCATCAACATTATCCACAGCGAGTCCCGCAAACTCAGGCTTTGGTGCCGCAAACACATGACTAGATATATAAGCCACCAAAACATCAGAATCACCCTCAACTGTGAAGGCCGAGCCACCAGCAGGTGTAATAGTAAGTCACGTTGCTCCCTTCTTATGGTCCTTGTTCTCCTTCTTTGCCTTATAGAAGGCAATCTGTGCCAGGTGTGCCTCATCAAGTGTCTTACCTGCCATTCCACCACCCTCCAATATGCACCATGGTAGGGTATGACCATTGAAAGTAGTACGACCCTGGGACTTACAACCACTGCAGACCAAATTATCTCTGCAGTTGGAATGTTTTGCAGCCAGTGCCGTCGGCCCAGTCTCAATCATTGGTCTATCCGCATCATACAGCGTCTGTTTGTTCTCCAGAAAATGACAAATGTCATCAGGGCTGTAGGGTGCCATCATACTCGCTGCTGCCAAGTCCTGGGATATTATTGATCTCGCGTTGGCATATAAACTGTTATCAGAGAGGGAGGATAATGCCGCAATCGATTTCAAAAGGTCTTTAGTGACGGCACCAACATCAAATGCTCGATCAATCTTTTCAAAGATTCTATCAATAGTCTTTGTAATTGCCTCAGTCGGAGTGCACTTAGTCATGAGCGCCTCCTGGAGCAATCGTACTTGTTGTACAGGTCCCACCCCACCATGTTGTAACTGCAGGTATTCCCACAGTGCCTTTGCAGCGATGTCATCATCTGCCAGATTATGTTCCAATTCTGACAGGCCTAACATCAGGAATGATTTTGCCAAGCAGTTATTCAAGTGCCAATTTCAAAACACATGAGGTTTGAGAGACCTACGAGGAATATCTGGTGGATTGAAGACATACTCATAGAGACCACACATAGTAAGTCCAAGCTTCATATATTTCAACCATGGAGTCCATTTACCATCATCCTTTGCCAGCAATTCCCCAGCATAACGAAGCAACACCTAGATCTGCATGACAACCGGCAATGTACTGTCTACGCGGCACATCTCAGCTTCAATGGCAGCACTCACACCTGAAAAAGGTGATGGAATAGCGGCAGGGGCGGTAGGAGTTGGATTGATAGGATCCATGGTAGTAGACAGGGACAGCGGCGAGGAAAAAAAATCACAGCACATGTTCCAACGTGTACCTCAATATATCAGGTAATTCACCCACTAAAATCGGACAAATGGTGCCCCCAAAAAATAATAAGTTGCTTGCAAGGTTGGTCATTGTGATTCAAGCAATGCAGCACAGGCCCATAACCTGTTAAAATCCTAGACTGAACCTATAGAGCAACACTTGTAAATGTATTCCTCAGTCTGATATATTCGACTCAGCCTACCTATAGAGCAACACTTGTAAATGTATTCTATAGGTAGAGTAAGCAATAAATGGTAGTAAGTATTGTAGTTTGACTCACCCTCAGTCTGATATATTTGACTGAGGGGGTGTCTAAGGTATCTATGTCTTATATATGGTCCATTGTCCAGGGACACATTTAATTGATTAATAGTAGGGCCACTTACAGTGATCCTGTAGTATCTCGTTGTCCAACAGAGGAGCTACCAGCATCAGTACATGTCAAAATAAGGTTGAGAGGTGGGGCATCATGATGGGACCTGGGAAAGTTCATGAGCACTAGTTTGAACAGTTCAAACAGAGAGTTGTGTGAGAAAGACCATTATGAACTCTTTCCATCATATCCCTAATAATCCTGTGCATACCCTGAAGTTATAGCAAGAAACATTGCATCATTAGCAAAGCCAATAGAAGTTTCATCCTTGCTGAAGGCATGAGCAATTGGCATTGTAGAAGACATAGTAAATCATTAATAGAGGGCAGCCTTGTGTGGTACTATTGGAAATTTTGAATGAGTCTGAGATGAAGTTGTCAAACTTGAGGTGAGTTTGCCTGTTCAGAAGCATTTTGCTGGCAAGTTAGATGAGAAAGGCAGGAACATCCCACTGCTTCATGTTATGGATGAGTCAATCACACACCATATTGGGGAAGGCCTCTTGGATGTCAAGAAACAAGGTGATAGCAACCTTACTAGCTCATCGTGTGTGTCTTTGATCTTATATATGATTAGGTGCATTGCATCTGAGGTATGTATTGTACCTGGGTTGACCACTGAACTGGTCAGGTGGAAGCAAACCATAGCTCTTGGCATAGTAGAATAGGTCAGCCAAGACAAGGGTGGAAAGGAGCTTGCCTAGTGTATTTAAAAGCCCAATGGGACAATAGACTTTTTTTTGGCAACATTGTAAGCAGGTTTGCTAGGCTTGCAAAGAACCAGAGTGATCAACTCAAGCCAGCTGCTGTGGTAGACATTGAGGGTGAAGACAGCATGGAAGATGTAAAGTAAGTCATCAGCTAGAATGTCAGCACAATACTTCAGTACTATATTTGAGGGGACACTTTCTGACTCTGGCATTTTGAAAAGGGAAAGACCAGCCATTGTGGACAGGATGCATTCATGGTGCAATGCTTCACCATCCACATTTTAGGATATCTTTGCTTGCATGGGGCCTATCTATCAATTCCTATGATTTTAAATGCAATTTTACATGACTAACCAAACTTGGACCAAGTCTTGCCAAAGGTGTTAATCACTGGCCTAAGGTTTTATCTGATACAAAGTCTCTCAATCTATTGAATAACATTGCACAATCTGATCACTCTAAGAGAGCATTTTGAGTATAATAAACAAAAAGTGCTTCTCTACTATTCTGATTCTATATTTTCAATGGCAACTGGTTCCACTCCAGAATTTAGGATGCTCAGACCAGTCATCTGCCATTGGTGTATTCTTCTTGCTACTTAATATTGCTTATTCCACAAAATGAATGTCAGGAGACCAGTCTTCAAACTATGTCCAACTCTACTTGGAGAAGCAGCCATTGCCATTCTGGCATGGCATGTACTCAGATGAGGGATGAACACATAAACGTTTTATTTATTTAGGAATTTTATCTATTATTTATATCACATGATGCCAACAACAGGTCGCTGGTACCATGTGATATGCCAGGCAAAGCAAACAATGCAGAAGTATATGATTACAGAGCATGTATAAGGGCAACCTCCAGAGGTTGTGGCTAAGTCACACAACTGAATCCAAAGTTTATTAAAAACAGTATAGTATGACAGGAAATATAACTAATCACCTGGCAGAGGGAAATCTAAGGAGAACAAATCTAAGAATTCTTCTGCCGTGGCACGGCGCATCAGCACAGGTGGCAGAGGCATGGAAACAACTATGCAGTACTTCCTGAAAGGCATGGGAGTGTCCCAGAGATCTCCAAAAATCCCCAGAGAACTCTGGGGTTCTGAAAAAAGAAGTTCCAAAAATAGAAATCCCAAAAATAGAAGTCCCCTGACATCACCCCTGTCAGGGAACTGGTCTCCAGACCATGTCCAACCTATTCCGAGCTTAGTCCAACAATATGCCTATTCCTAGCAGATCTGACTGGTCGCTCGGCCCACTCTTTCTCCTTCTGTCTTGTAGTAGTCAGCTTTGATGAGTCATATGCCTGGACCTTACTCAGCATCAATTATTGTTAGTCATACTCCTTTATATACCAGGGCCTAATTAGTAAACAGTATTAGTAATAGCACAGCCACTGATGTAGTATATATAGGCAGCCTGTGGGATAGAATATCCCCAGGCTGAACAATAGCAGTGTTCTTCTGGCCTATCCACTGAACTGACTGTAAGCTTATCTAGCGCCGTCCAACCCTCTGTTAGCCTTGCTTGCTTCTTGCCCAACTCCTGCCTGCCTCTGCGCTTGCTCGCCCCTTGCATCGCCGACTCTGTAGAAGGAGTTCCACAAACATCAAGCGTTCCCCTTACTGTCAGGGGACTCCTCATTTCTCCCTTTTTCCACTCCTTATTCTTTCATTCTTCCTCTATTTATTTCCCTATTTCTGCTGTCACTCTTTTACTTTACTGCTTCTATTCTTTCAACACTATCTATTGGTACTATTCTCAGCCCTTGAGGTGCTCTGGTTCTTTAGTTATCATTCAAACAAGTGTAGCCAACGCTTCCAGAGGCTTAGTAAGCATCCAGAGGCTTAGTCATCTCAAGGCTAGCCTCCAAATTACTAAGCAAGTCACATGAGACATGTGCATGACCTCTGGCAATGGCAATTTCCGAGTTTTTGATTATTTTCGGAGATTTTCCTTTTTTAGATTATAAATTTTATTGTGGCTTTTGTCATGCTATACAGTTACTTCCCATGCTTCTGGAGCCTTACTTACTGGAAGTATGTACAATTAAGAGAGAAAATAAAGCACATAGCACTGTGCTTGTTACATCCTTCCCCTTCCATCTCTGAGTGGTCAGCCTTGATGAGTCATATGCATGAACCTTACTCAGCAGTAATTATTGTTAGTCATATTCCTTTACATACCAGGGTCCAATTGGTAAACAGTATTAGTGACAACTCAGCCACCAATGTAGTATATATAAGCAGCCTGTGGAATAGAATATCTCCAGGCTAAACAATGGCAGTGTTTTCCTGGCCTATTTATTGAATCAACCATAAGCTTCTCTAGTGACATCTGACCCTCTGTTACTTCTGCTTGCCCCTTGCCTGACTCTTGCCTGCCTCTACACTTGCTCAACTCTTGCTTGTCGCTCACATTGCATGCTCTGTGAAAGGAGTTTCACAGATGTCAAGCCTTTCTCTTACAATGAAGGCCCATTCAGTTTGCTTGCAATCATATTATGTAGATGCCAGCTGGAGATCAGGTATATACATATCATCTGTAAGCCCACCTGCAAATGTCCCAAGGGTCTAACATCACATAATCCACACCTTTCCCTTTGCCTTTGGTTACAAAATTGATTCATTGTCTCATGATGAAACACTAGTGCTAATGGCAGAATGTACATTTGGAACTTACAGTGACTAGCCAAGGACAGCAGCATCTTCAAACTTCCAGAGCTTGAGCATACTCTGTATCTGATTACATCTGGATGTCAATGGCACTGGAGGAATTGAGGAAAAGGGCCATGAAGTGGTGGAGTTTGAATGATACAGAATTTAAACTACTGTGTGCTTAACAAATTAGTTCCTGAATGAAATACATAGCATGATGAAACGTGCTGTACCATCTCGTTGTCGACTTTTTTGCCTTGGGAAAAGGTATTCCATTGTCTCAAACCTTTTTCCCTCCGAAATAGGTGCACTGAAAATGGCATGACACATTTCTCTGTCACTTTCCCTGGTGGAAACAGGTTCCGGTGCCAACAGCACGAGTGGAGTAATCATAAAAAAAAGGAATCCCAAAAACATAGAAATCCCAAATTGGGAACACGAAGATCTTAGACAACAGGCATAAACAGCATACGCGTGTCTCGCGCGTTCTGCTTCCCTCATTCTCTCTGTTGGTTTACAAATGGTCGCCACAACAACAGAACAGGTGCGCTTTCACGATATAGCACCTGTTATGTGCTGAAGCTTTCACAGCTGACGGCACTAGCAGCGACCACCGTCAGTACGTTTTCTCATCTGAAAGGAAACTCCATTTCAGCTAATCTCATCTCTCTAATGCTACAGTCGTCCATCCACTAGTTCTACTTTCAGTGACAGACCACCATGCACGATCTGTTTCCCGCGGCTCACACAAACGCGTAATTGGCGTGCTACTAGGACAGGACAATGGTAAAACCATCAATGTCGCCAACTCGTTTGGTATCCCTTTCGAAGAGGACGAGAAGGACAGCAAGACGTGGTTCCTTGACCACAACTATATCGAGGGGATGTATGAGATGTTCAAGAAAGTTAACGGTTTGTCTTCCAATCCTTTGTGCAGCAGTTTTCGATTATCCTGATGATCTTCACTAAATTGTATAGCACGGGAACGGATGATTGGGTGGTATCACACAGGACCGAAGTTGAGGGCATCAGACCAGGAGATAAACGAGCTGTTTAAGCGGTTTGTGGCGCGGCCTGTGATGGTCATAGTGGATGTGCGGCCAAACACTGTTGGTATTCCTACCGATGCTTATTTTGCTGTTGAAGAGATTAAAGACGTACGATATTGCTCCCTCAGTTCAATACGCTCAAAGTACTCATTGTATTTCTTGTATTCAGGATGGCACAGAGACGCGAAAAACATTTCTCCATGTACCCTCCGCTATTGAGGCTGAAGAAGCCGAGGAAATAGGCGTCGAGCACCTTCTACGGGACATCAAGGACTCCACAACAACAACTCTTGCAACGCGGGTGGCAGAGCAACTGTCCTCATTACGAGGACTGCAGTCACGGCTCGGTGATGTTCAAAAGTACCTTGTGGACGTTGCAGCAGGGATAATGCCCGTAAACCACCAGATCATTTATCATTTACAGGATGCGTTGAATCTGCTCCCGGATCTCGCGGACCCCGCGGTGACACAGAGCTTCGCAGCAAGCACAAATGATCAGATGCTTGTGGTATATCTGAGTTCGTTGCTTCGTGCGGTTATTGCGCTACATGGTCTTGTCGATAATAAGTCGACGATTGGACGTGCGGAGATTGAGGAGTCAAAGGAGAAGAAGAAGACTGAGAAAGAGAAGAAAGAAAACGGTACGAAGGGCGAAGGCGAACAGAAGGGGCTATGAGTG
The DNA here is from genome assembly GCA_003313785.1 of Termitomyces sp. MG148. Lineage (NCBI taxonomy): Eukaryota > Fungi > Basidiomycota > Agaricomycetes > Agaricales > Lyophyllaceae > Termitomyces > Termitomyces sp. MG148. Next base: position 8,752 of record QLOM01000732.1, read on the forward strand.
TATTTACTATATTCTTTTTTACTTCACATTAGACGCAATATGCTTCTTGTGGACGCTCGTCGAGTCAAGACTTTGCTATAAGCACAATTGTTGTTGATTATCAGTCAGTACGCGCGTGGATCTGTTCAGGAAATGGAAGTGCACGTGGTCACCATCGGCACTTCTTACATAACCAGACCAGGATTTTTTTTTTTTCGTCAGATCTGTCTCTTTCCTACCACACATATAAATGTGCGTTTTGCACATACTTACAGCCTCTTGCCGTCGTCGTGTCCTCACGCTGATTGCTTCTTCACCAACGCGTAGACTTCAACTCTTTTCGAACAAAACTTTCTCAAAACCTTACATGGCTGGACCCGGTGCTCGTGGATGCTTTAACTGTGGAGGCTGTGCGTGGTGTCTCGAATTTCTTACCTTCAGTGCTTGTTGGCGTAGGGAGGATGGTTACGACCATTTTTCTTACAAAAACTAGTTACTTTACCTCTTTAATTCCCCTTCTTTGTCGTGTGGTGCGGTGCTGACGGGCCGCTTTTCTCCCTCAATATATGCTCTCCTTAACGTGCGTGGACGATGTCGATGTCGATGGTGCTGTTGCGTCAATATATGATATTCGATTCAATAAACTGCGTTATGAACTTCCACACGCCCATCATACCAATCATCACCAAATGTCCATAGTCGGCCACCAAGCTGCCAACTGTCCCAAAGCTGGTACTCCTACTTGGTAAAAGAATGACATATCATTCCTCACGTCACGGAGCACTAACAAGAAGCTTTTTTACAGCTACAACTGTTAAGATCATATCTTTTCAATCGCCTGAGTATGTTGCTTACACAGTACTATCGATAGGCGGCGGAGAGGGTCACGTGTCTCGCGATTGTACGAAGGAAGCAAAACCTAAGTCTTGTTACCGCTGTGGCGAGGAGGGCCATATCGTAAATGATACTCCCTCATTTTCGATTCCAAGTTGATAGACTATTTGACAGTCTCGTGACTGCCCTAACGCCGATAGCACCCTCCCTTCATCTAACGCCGAATGCTACCGCTGTGGCAAGGTCGGACACATCGCGCGCAACTGCCCTGAGCCTTCTACTGGCAACAATGTGAGCTATGGAGGAGGATTCGGAAATTCCCAAAAGACCTGGTACGTCTTGGTGATAATTTGGCATTCGCACCGCATATGGCTAACGGAGTCACGCGCAGCTACACATGTGGAGGTGTCGGCCATTTGTCCAGGGATTGCGTCCAAGGCAATGCCAAGTGCTACAACTGCGGCGGTGTGGTAAGTACTTATCCATCGGACCTTGGGTGTTGTTGGTATTGACCTGTCGTTTCTTAGGGACACATCAGTAGGGAGTGCACTCAGCCACAAAGGCGCGCTTGCTACACCTGTGGTCAGGACGGGTGAGTGAGCTCTTGACTGGTGACAACGATGATGATGACCGGAGAGTTAGACACCTCTCCCGTGACTGTCCTGGTGTCGATGCAGCCTGAACATCGATCGAGTGTACATAGCATTCCTGTACTTAGTGACCCTCCGATATTCTTTGAGTTTGATTGCGACTGAGACGGGATAGTAAATTAAGATAGGATAGTCTCAGACATCCCCTGGAAGGCTTTGAATTTACTCAACACGACTGAGGCTTCCAAATTGACTCTTGTTCTTGACTGACATCTTTCGAGCCTCAATATGTAAAACAACGCGATTGTGACAGCTATCCATTGTTATACTATATTCTGCAAATGAATGTCTCTCCAAGTTGACTGCCCTTATACTTAGCGTTAAATCTAGACTTTGAGCTAACGTGCCGCGAAGTATCTTGGACAGCTTCGCTTGATTCCTGATGCTCTTTCTACAAGGTCTTGGCTTATCCTCTCTTACATGACTGAGATATGATCACAATGCATTGCGCAGATGAAAATGCTCAAGTTATGTAGTTGGTCCAATAGTCAAGACAGAGAGGTTCAAAAGCCGACCAATACTAATCAGTCGCAAAGCAGCAGGTGTTATACTATTTCAAACCCGTAGAACGGAATGGCCTCCGTGTGCTTCGTTCTGAATCACATATGTAGGGCCTTATTCACTACAGCGTCTTTCAGTCGGTAGCAGGATGACCTGATACTGACCTATGAATTCATTCCACCCGGATAGGCAGTTTGAAATCTTTAGACTTACGTCGTAATGTTATGCTACCTATTGTCATAGTCGAGCGTTGTCTTCACATATACATGTGTGGGAGCTTGGACCAACGTAGATAGGATACTTGGTTAATTAGCAACACCTGACGTGCTCTATCGGGTATCGACTTCAATCTCGCGACAGAGTGTGCCACAACGTCACAGGGGCCTCCAGAAGTGTCATAGATCCGGTCGGGAAACTGCCTGAGGCAGTGGTCTCAAAATGCAAGGAGATCCAATACCGATGCTAGGTGTCGCACTGTAGGTAGAAAAGGCGAGGCGAAAGGGTGCAGGTAAGACAGATCGGATGTCAAAATAATCACACAAAAGCTGGGTCCTTGAGACCTGGGGGACGTTTCTGGTTAGACAAAGCTCACTGTCGGTGATCGAACCAACCATACTTTGACCTTGGGTGTCGCCGTTCAAATGACTTTGAACTTGAGAAGGTCTAAGATAATCCCTCGAAATATGAGCTCGAGTAGTTGAACGAGGTAGCACAAAACCTTGCCTTGAGTTACACGATAATCGATGAAAACTCTAATAACCCAGTCTAAAGACATTTGCGACAATTGGGCAAGTGACGAGCTATTTTGCAGACAGTCAGATAGAGACTGCCGGCGAGGAAAGCAAAACACGACACGCCAAAGGGAAGTTATGAGTGATCGCAGTCTATAGGGACATGTAAACCAGTCGGATAAATCAACAGTGCATAAATGCTTCTCACGAGACTTGTGTGGCACATGGCTATACTATTCACTTCATGACGATACGAGATGTGATAACAAGGCTGAATGGAAATAGTAGACGCGGATGAAGGTAAGATTGAGGTTTAGAATAACGCGAAAGTAAAAGAGGATGTACTAGAAAAGAATTTCGCCAAAAGCTGATCACTGGAGTGGTAAGCATTCCAACTTGTCTGGTACATTGGTTTAGACTCAGATTACTCCAGACAACGAAAAACAAATAAGAATGGGCTTTTCTGGAGCACGGACGGAGGAAAATGGAACGCGAAACGTTTTGTAGCCGCTTGAAAATTTCCCGATAACACCTTGGAACAGCATAGATAGGCGGACTATCTGGCAAGATTTCTTCTCTAGTTTGTCGACTATTGTTACAAGATATAAGAGACTCACTGGCATGCGATATTCGACTTTCAAACGAGTCACAGGAAGTCCAGTCGCATTGGCAGAAAATGTTCAACCGTATTGTAAAAAGATAACCAACGATCACCAATCTAACTGTGGGTCATTATCATCTCCAATGCTTCCTACCAAGTTCTATTGGAGTCGGAGATATAACCAAACGTTGACTGGGGCTTACGAGCGTACTGATCGTTCTCTTGTTACTCCGTTAGCATTGAAACTTCGAAAAGTGGAGAGAATAGAACGCTACTGGATGTGGCTCCATACACACGAAATCTTAACATCAGAGGCATCCCATTCAATTATCTCCATGCGATACCGCCTACCCAGGGAGAAACCATCCGTACAGTCTAGAAATTATTTGACATTCGGACGGGGCACAGGTGACAGAGTCGCCAGGCTCAGGGCACCCACTCTTGGAAGGATGGTTGGTCGAGATCTAGCGGTGAACAGCGGAGAAGCCAGCCTCGATGGGAAGAAGGCGATGGAATGAGGTACTAAGGATGAAAGAGCATCAGAACAACCCAGATTGCAGCACATATCATCACAATTACCAAGGGGCTGACCTAACTTTTGGAAGAACCGGTAAATGTAAGCGTACCCGAGTAGATGAGCGTTGAGACCTTGGTGTGAACCGCATATAAAATATTTCCGACCACTCCATTGGGCAGCGACGCGGAAATAGATCTATGGAAGTAGATGCATGAAACAAATCATCAGACTTTGGGAGTAGGGGATGATGTAATTACCTGAATGTTGTGATGGCTGTGCCCCTTCGGCAAGTTTTGTCCTCTTCTATGGAATATTTGGGTTCGACAAGTGCAGAGTTTTCAAGTACGATGGTCACTACCAAGGATGCTAAGATTGGATAATTAAAACTAGCGCAGAAATTTGTTGGCAATGAAAGTAGCTATGGATCCAGTTGATACTTGAATCGGCGGATGGCTGGCCTCCTACTTTAGGCTTGTCATTATCTGATCACTGTACAGGTCGGCAAGGGTTCCCTTTAAGTTTGAAGTAGACAGCTTGGTTCCAGCTTGTACAATTGCAAAGAAAAGAGGTTTCAGCCTGATTTTTTTTGTCTAGTGACGCTAAGGAGCTTTTGTGTAACTCTGAATACACTGGCAATACAGAACTTTGGGAGAGCTGGGGGAGCAAGTTCTGCCGCTGAGTCATACGGAAGATCCCAGCGGCTTGGTTTGCCCTTGAACTCGAGCCACTGATGAGACCTGTATTTCATTGACCACTTTCCACGTTTGAAGCTGAAAATCCAACCAAGACTTCCAAGTACCCACCGACATCTATCATGCCTTATCGACTCCAGCCAACCCTGCTCGCCCTCTTCTGCACCGCTTTGCGCGTCACGGCTCATGATAATGGCTTCGATGATTCAATGGATATGCCCATGCCTCTTGCCATCGGTAACATGCTCTCATATCTGCACTTCACACCAGGCGACGTCCTCTGGTTTGATGGCTGGGTTCCAGGAAAGAGAAGCACGCTCTTCGCTGCGTGCTTTGGAATCTTCTTACTTGGAATTGCGGAGAGATGGTTCACAGCATTGCGCGCAGGGATGGAATTAGCAGTCGCAAGGGACGTACAAGTGATTAAGAGGAAGAAGAGGTCAGGAGAGGAGAAGAACACAGAGAAATGCGATCAATGTCAATCATTGGCTGACGTGTTGTTCATGCGTAACGGGACGGCTGCTCCTTTCGTCGTCGACCACGCATGGGTTCGATTAATTGTTCATGGGGCACAAGCGACGATCGCAATACTTATCATGCTTACCATCATGACGTTCCAAGTCTCATTCATCTTGAGTATCGCTATTGGCGTTGGAGTTGGTGAGATGATGTACGGACGATTTACCGATGCTGCATATGCCAAATTCGATCATGAAGTGGCACAGGAGGTGCTGTAACTGTTCTTTCGGTATTTTGGAGGAGGGTATGTCCATTTTGCCCTATCTACTTCTATTCGACTCGTTTCTCGACGTCCGATCGTCAATGACAAATTATGATCTACCCTTACTCTTTATCGATTGTATAACATTACTGTGTCATTATCAGAGTCTTTCGAAAGTTATCTATGGTTGAACCATCCTGTAGGTCCTGCGGTTGAGACGAGCGATGGAGGGCTACTGGCTGACCAAACTTTTTATGACACCAGAACCAACTACAGTATAGTCTTCTTGTTGACTGAGTTCTTCCTTTTGTTCCTCTTATGCCAGAAGATACAAGGATATGACGGCTTCCGATTCATCTTTACAGTCATATTGCCACCTATTTCGCTGCTATAGTCTACCTTTCAATAGGCCTATCCCGCTCTGATGACCATCTCAACCCAGTGACGTGGCTCACTAGCAATGTTTCGGACATATCTGCTTATCAGAGATATCTCGAAGCTTGACGACTCTGAGACACCCTGAAATGCAAGTTACTTTACAGAGTGCACACATGCGTGGTAAACATGAATCTCATGAATAAACTTCTGTTCTTTAACATCAGGGATAATGGCGGAAGAGTGCCAGATGGAATGGACAGTGACGTTTCGGAATTCTTCATGACTATCTACCACTTATCACGGTCGACCTACGAAAGTGATCGATAAAACGACACGGACCTGGTACGTAAGGTGCAAGAATCGAGAGAACTGGACCATGCGAACATTTTCTGTGTGCGGCTCACTGGTCTTGCGTACACTGGTGGCTTATAGAACTATGTAATAGCAGGAAGTATGTAGGAGAGTTAGATGTCAGGAATGTACTCGACATTTACTACGCCTACAGTTGGAAAAAGCGAGCACGTCGTATTGTTACTTGGCACTCAAACACAAAACACGGAGGCGGGAGAGTCCAATGTATGGATACTCGTTCGAGAGACAAAACGAATGTGGTGACTGACAACGGTTTTCCGTTTCAAACGGTCACTGCAAGGTCACTGCCTATGGTTCTCCTCAGTCAACGGCGACATACGAAACAGTTGAATAGACGGTTCGCCGCTCAATTTGTGTATCATCTATTTCTGTTTTCTCTATAGCCTTGATATATGACGCATTTCTCAGCTTGGCACAGGATTCGTTGTTAGGCCGTTGCCCAGGAAACGTGGGAATTTGAACGCGTCGTATCTTGCGGCGCAACCTGGATTAGAGATGTGCCGAATGACACATCTAGAGACAAATTTTCTAAAAGCCGAGCGTTGGACGAATCAAGTAGATTTCAACGTTGGTCTATATATATCTGGATTGAATGTCATGACGACGAGCATCGACTTTGCCTTCACGTTGACTAGTCAGGGTGTTCATGCCGTCTATCTACTCGATTTATTTTGCTGCGCAACCTGAGATCGATGAATTTTTAAGAAATAAATCAAATGTCACATCTAGCCACGAATTTCCGAGAGAGGCGTATAGTTGGGTTACATAGCCGGTTTGAAGGATGTTTTGATAGTCTATATAAGGCTACATATATCAAGGTTCAAAGTCAAGATCAAGCAAACAAAATAGGCTGGCTAACTTTTATGTGCATGTCTTGGAAAATAAGAAATGGATGTAGTGTTTACGAGTACGCCACAGTTGATGCGTTTGTCACGCATGCAGCAGAAACTTTGTGCATCAAGACCGTCTTTCATAAATGCATATGCTAATCTATCCTCTATCCTCATAAGTACCGATAGCTACAACTCAGTGTTAGTGATAAATGCTACCCTTACGAGATAGTCTGCTACACGGACGAGTCAAGGAGCATCAAGACAAGTGAGGTACTGCGTTGCTGATATATTGTATCTGGACAACTCACAAAGAACATTCATCTATCAGAATCTGGTGGTGGAACCTTTTAAAGTCAGGACTGATGAAGATCAGACACTCTTCGCGGCGGTCCTCGAAGATGCATTCCCAAGAGCTTTGTTTTGGTCATGAGACCGAAATCTGGGACGTACAAAACGTGGCATCACCACTGAAATATCTCAGAGCACGTTCATCAGACGTTCTGTATTCTGGTCCGGTCATGTGGAACACCAGCCTCGAATGGCCCAGAGCAAGGCATGACATAAAACACACAAATTTTCCAGATCCAACTATACAGTTGAAAGAGGCATTGTAAGGCGTCCGAGTCGCAATGTCATGTGAATACCCCAAAGTGTACAAAAGACATCTGGCATTGTCTATCAGTTTGATGGCTGCGAACCAGATAGCACAGGCTAAGGCAACCAGTGGCTCCTTGGGTCTATACCTTGTTTGCAAGGGCCACTTCGGCCACGAGGAGAATCCAGAGCGACATGAGACGAGAACGTGGGATCAAAGAAGTCACAAAATATAACTCAAATCGCGGTCTCGACGCACTTCAAGAATATCTTCAAAGCGCCGTCAGGCTATCACGTACCGCCAGAGTCCTCAACTCTCATAATGAATTCGTGGCATACACGTTTTGTTGGAAACATGACATGAGACGCGCGTTCTCTTTGACGGGCTCGCCACGATGTATACAAATCACAGCAGATGTGCGCGAAATCTGATTTTCTTGTTTTGGAAGATACAGGGTAGGCGTCTCCAATAGGTGTGGTATGCGAACGCGATCTACGAGGACTTGCCCGTTGCTTCCTTCAACCTTGCTTCCTCCTCAGCCAAAGGAATCTACTTTCGACGTGGATACATGTTTGAATAAAAACTTTAAGCACACGCACCTGAGTTCCACCGAGGCCATTTTCCCAGCGTTGGAATTTGAGAGTGGTCAGACCCCTTCGCTCAGCAGCAAGACGTTCCTGTTCGGTGAAGGACGCACGAAGCGCCCGGGCGGTGATTTGGGAGTACTTGTTGTACCTAGCTCACACAGTTTAGACATACCATAAAATTTTGTTTATTCCGAACATACGTGAAGAAGTTACGCCAGGCGCTCATCGTTCAGGATGGTGAGGTGGATGAAATTTGTGGGCTGGCAGCGACTTGGCGGATCCCGGCCTCGTCCGTGGTCATGTGACACGCGAATTCCACTTCTGAATTCGGAATATAATGCTCTTGTCCGTTGTCTCTTTATTTTTGTTATTGTCTGCGACTGAAGAACAATAGCTTCTTGTTTCGTGCTTCTATCACTGCGCTCAACTGAATGTCATCAATCTCGTGGCATTATGTTCTTAAATTCATCATTACAGGTATGTCTGTCCTTATTCTGCGTAGGCGGGGATTCAGTTGAGATCCGTTGACAATGTTGACGACAATCTGCTCTTGATACAGGCGACGCATCTGTCGGAAAATCTTCACTCCTCGTTCGTCTCACAGACCAGAGATTTCTTGCAAATCCGGATCCAACGGTATGTCAAACGTCGGTTTTCTTGTGCGAACTGAATCGTCGCTAACGTGATTACTTGTCCAGCTGGGCGTCGAATTCGGCTCGAAGTTGATCACGTTACCTGATGAGGATAAGATCGTCAAACTTCAATGTGAGCACGCCTCTGCCTGCCGGAGCGTGGGTCTCCACCGCTTGCTTTAAGCACACAATGCCTGATGGAATTGCCTATCTTCCTCCGTATGGCAGGCTGGGATACAGCAGGCACCGAATCCTTTAGATCCATAACAAGGTCATACTATCGTGGTGCAGCCGGTTGCTTGTTAGTCTATGATGTGACATCGCGAAAGAGTGCGTCGTCATCAGCCAACGACCTCCGTCGTTACCCATATCCTTACTTCCGGGCCTCCTGCTCATATGATGGGATGTGTACAGGCTTCATCAACGCTCGCTCATGGCTTTCCGATGTCCGCCAACACGCCGACCCGAACCTGACATGTATTCTCGTTGGCAACAAATTGGATCTTTGCGAATCCGACGGCTCCCGGCGGGAGGTATCCACGGAGGAGGCAGAGCTTTGGGCCTTTGAAGAAGGCATGCTATTCGTTGAAGCAAGTGCAAAGTCCGGAAAAAATGTTGAGGAGGCATTTGTACGAGCAGCCACTGACATATTGGCCAAGATAAGACGCGGGGTATTTGATGACAACAGGGTGAGTGTTGAAAATCTCCGAGGCGAGGCACGTCGCGTGTCTGGGTATCTCCATCAGGGCCCGCCGCCCGCGCGACCGTGGACTCGCTTCTACTATGAAACATGACTGATTGCGCCATTCCCGCCGCCGCCTCCCCTTTTCATTTCTTTCTAGTCACCTGGTGTCAAGTTGTCAAATCCAGGTAGTGACATGGCACTAGAGCAAGGAGGGGCGAAACACACGTGTTGCTCCTAACGACTCGGGGACGCTCAGTGAAATTGTATTTTGTACCATTTTTGGATAGTATTATGTTGTGTTCATGTATTGATCGGTTTTGTAATAACAAGCGTGCATTGTTTTGTATCCGCTACAATGAGATACCAATTGAGTGCTGTGTAAATGGTGTACAGTGGTAAGCCCGATTGTCATCATATATGGTCTTGAGGGTAACATGATAATAGCTATTGTACATAAGATATGAAAACAGAGCACAAATGACATGAGAATGAACCCAGATATCGACCCTTTGCAGAAAATGATATGATGATGGTGTGAATATGGTACACGGTGAATGCAGCCTAATGGGATAGGTATGCGGTGGGGCGAATAAGTGACAACTTGAACATCCTCGATAAAGGGGTCCCAGTACAAATGGACCATTCGGCCTCCTAAACTTCAAACGATAACATCATCGACCGAGAGACCGAGCGTACTCCCCGAGCTGCGCAATAAACCCGAAGTTCGGGTCGGCCACACGTCGCTTCGACTTAATAAACTGCACCGCCTCCGACGGTGTCCACCCGTACTGTGCAATCAAGAATGCGGCAACGATACTCACGCTGCGACTGATGCCCTCTGCGCAATGCACGAGTATACGGGCCTCTGGACTGCTTAGGTACGCGTCGCGGATCCACTGGGTTGTTGTGGGCAGGTGCGCGGCGAGCTCTGCGAAGGGAGAGTCCTCGACCCTGAGGTGAAGATGGCGCGGTGACGGGTGGGGGTAGAGGGCAGCGGGTGGGGGTAGGTGTACGGAGCCAGAGATGACTGAGATGACATGGGTGATACCGTACGAAGCGAGGCAGGTGGGGTTCTCTGCGAAGGAAAGGTCGGAGATGTAGAGGCGTGTTATGATTTCGGAGGCCCCACGCGATGTGCGTTGGTAGTTTTGGGAGGTTGGGTACTGTACTGGGGTTACAACAGTAGAGATGGATGGGCGACGAGACGACGTGGGCCATTGGCCACGGGAAGAATAAGACATTGACACTGGGGTTACGTTGAAAGCCTATGAGAGGGCGTATTAATATATGAGAAGTTCGAAGATGATCAATGGAAGACATAAGACATGATAGATAGCCCAATGGATAAAAGGAGGACGGAGAGGCTGACCCGGAAATAGAGACGTCATAACATGTGCACCGATAACTTACCATTGAAGCGACTTTGGCGCAGCACATAAAAAATGGACCTCTATGCGGTTCACGCTACTTTTAGATTTCGTTGATGCGAGGGGTGCGCTGCACACCGAGGGCTGGGCAGGAGAAGCAAGGCCGACTGACGGACGAGAAAGATGGGGATGTGGGAGTACCTAAAAGGTACCAAGGGGAAATTGAGTGATGGAATTACGCGCGCAACCAAGCGCTTTAAAAACGGAGGAAGCCGCAGTTCCTTGGCGACGGAGCAAGCAGGATGTAGCTTTGAGCCGGTCAACAAGAAGTCATTGTCGGACTATCATGGTCGCGGCCAGTATTACAAACCTACAATGAAGGCGAATACAATAGGCGGAGCTGTGCAGCGGAAACGAACCTATGGTGGCTGTTCTTTCTCCAATTCGGATATTCTATATGAATGATCATCATTGATCTGGCATCGAAACTTACTTATTTCTCTACCGAGGGCTGTGTTCATCAAAGCATGCCACACTCATGGATCGATTTAGTCCTCCATCACCTTATAGATTTTTGGGGCAACGTTCTCACCGCTACATACCCACTCGTCCAATTAAAGCATAACATACGACACATAAAGAAATTACATGCAACGTCATATCGTCGGATGACCTCCACAGATGATCAAACTAAGCACCACAACAGGCCAACTGTGGAAAACATGTGCCGGTTCAATCGTGCTGTAACTCAAAGAAGATCCCTAATGTATAAGCTACATCAGCATCGACATCGTGTTGAGCTGAGATCTCATCTCACGCAACGTTCAGTGGCATCTCGTCGATTTGAGTGTGATAGAACTCTGGAGCGCAAATAATACATCAGCTGTGGGTCGATGACTCGGGACTCGTGAGCCAAACTCACGCTCGATATCCCGCAGGGTCCGCACGTCGTCTGTGGTAACAAAGTTAATTGCAATAACACTTCCTCCATGACTGCCTCGGTCAAGCCGATAAATGTAATTTTCCTTGTGCGCGGGCAGATCATAATTAATCACCGGAGGAGAGCCCAGTGAGCTCTCCCGAGAATTCAATCCACGGGCGAGCACATCTGTTGTAATCAATATTTGAGAAGATCCTTCGTGAAACTCCTTTATCAATGCCTCACGGCGCTTCTGATCCATATCAGCGTGCTATTGGCAGGCACATAACATTAGAATCAGATAGACGAGTTACAAAAAGAGACGGGCACCAGAGCAGACACCGTGTAGTCGCGTGCATGCATTTTCTCATTAAGCCAGTCAACTTTTCTCCTCGTGTTACAGAATATGATGACCTGGGCGGCAGCCAAGTTGTCAAATAAATCACAAACAGTGTCAAGCTTCCACTCTTCTCGCTCGACAGCAATATAATAGTGTTTGATGCCCTCGAGCGATGGCTCGTCCTTCCTGACTCGAAGGATCCGGACAGGATTACACATGAACTTCCTTGTGACTTCCAAGACATCTACGGGCATCGTGCCGGAGAAAAGAGTCACCTGCAGTTCTTGCGGCAGAAAGTGAAACACTGGTTTTCACAAGGTCACGTCTGTTAAGCATGTAATGCCTCTGGCGAGCGACCTACCATCGTAGAGGTGATCCTTGAAGCCGTGAGATAGAATGTCATCTGCCTCATCGATACATAGGAGCTTGATTTTGTCTGCGTTAATAAATCGGCGCTTTAACATGTCATGGACTCTGCCAGGTGTCCCAATAACAATTTGTGCATTCTGAAGCTTTGTGGTGTCGTCGCGCACATTGCAAGTATGACATTCAATCTTCATGTGAGTTCCGACAGCTTGAATTACATTCTGGAGTCCTGAAGCAAGTTCACGGGTGGATGTGATAATCAGGGCTTGAGTACTCGTAACAAATGAATCGGCCTTGTGATAGTATGTATATACCTATTTCAGAATATAATGACAGTCATGTGAGACATGACAAACCTTTTGCAGAGCAGAGATAGCTATAAGTGCGCCCTTGTCTATTCCGGATGTCGCTTGAACTACCATGTCGCATCCCTTCAATATTGGACATATGGAACGTTGCTGGATTGGTTGCGGCCGTTCAAGCCTTTTTGGGAAGGCATCATTATATGACCACCGACTAGGCTCTTTGAAACACACCCATACGCGTAAATACCCCGGAGAAGTTCGGGCTTCAAAGTAATGTCATCGAAACTGCAATGTATCATACCTGTATCAGTCCAAGAGACGGAAGAATTGGCCGGCTGCTAGACAGTGAACGCGCACTTCTCAAATGTATGCTCGGTTCTACTCCCGCCCACACTCTGGAAAGTTTCATCGCTGGATGTGACAAGCGATCAAGCAGGGATGCAAGAGATTATGATAACTTGGAGACACCGACCCAGACATGAGTCAGATTTGACAAATTGCTTTGGTAGCCAATCGTGAAAACTCCGTTCCCTGATCTTGAATGAAAAAAAAACGCGTCGAGAAGTGGCTACAGGGAGGGCACGGTCGTCGCAGAGAAACGTTGCAACGGTTGCTTCAAGCTCCGATGTGGAGATGGAGATGCCGATTTCGCCGGCCAAATGTCGCTACCATTTCAACATTCAAACAAGTTGAATCAACTCTGGACGTGCATGTATTGAACCTTTCATCACTCATGAACATTGGCACTACGACAACTCCTATGACGACGGAGCTATCGTCAGTCTAGCTTTCGCATAGATATCGGTCGACTTCGGCCTTGAAAACCTTGGCAACTTGAATTGACATCGGCTTTTTCTAAGTCTCTGTGGCGTGACAAGAGACATGGTAGAGTTTATCACTGATAGTATCATTTTTCCTCAAGTCAGCTCGAGGAGAGAGTCATGGAATAACTACATACAACGCTACGAACAACATTTGCTTGTGCCCTGTCTCGTCTGGACTGCCATGCATCGATGATGTGATTGTAACCTTAACAGATGAGAGACTTGATACCTTTCTGACCCCAACTCCCCGCATATGCAGTGGGTAATTTTTCCTTTTGATATAAATATTCCCTAGTTCCTTCCAGATTGAAGGGAATATTGCACTCCTGATAGAAACTCATCTAGCATGTCCCACGCTGCTGTAGCCACCTTCTTTATTCTGGTCCTCCACCCTGTTCAACTTGTTTTGCATCAAATTTTGTTTGGAAAATCTGCGCCCATGCACAAAAAACTCCAACAGCTGCCCTTGTGACCCTTTTACTCCCACACTATCAAACTTTACGCGATATGATCTCGTTCACACATCGGCAGTGATACCCTTTTACTTGAAGTCATGTAAGTTGGCTTCCCTTCCGTATCTATTTTCCCACGAAAGGTGAAGGAATCAGATTGCACATGCACAAATTACACATCATCGTGATCTACCAGCAGATGGGCAGGGTGGTTTAGGGTTAAAGTTCGCATTGACAATCACTCCAGATAGGAACAGGATCATCAAGGACTAAGTTTGTGACAAGCCTCAAGCCCAAGGCGAATGAACGACTGTCTTTCCATTCGTGCTGAGGATTATATTCGTCTTTTCATCATATCTCGAAACACGAAGCGACTTTTTGGTAGGATCACCGGTCCGTTGCACTTGATATCAGGCTTCTCCAATAAACCAGAAAAACGCCGCATCAATCACATCTCTCCACGAACAAAAGAAGAGATTTGCCAACTCTAATCTCCGTGCTTGACGGGATATATTGCTAATGTCTATGACGATTCTTGGGAAATCAGGTGGGACGCAGCAGTCATGCGTCTTTGTTAGCACTGAGAAGCTAGACCTACTATCAACTGCGTTTTGATCGAATTATTCCACGCCACCGGAGCTCCCTCACTTTTGATCCGTCCCACACTTTTCCCGACATACCGACCCCGAAGCAACGGATCTCGGATGTGGAGCCCTTCATCTGATATCAATGTTATGGAGTGAAAATTTGACGTCGAAGCGGCATATCGAGGTCTTTTCTACACAGCAATCCTTACAGTCCTTCTGAAATTGGTTGCTGAAGTGGGAGCCTGTGTCTCCACCCATCTCGAAATGATTTTTTGATTAACATATCCCGGGACCCAGGACCCAGCTATTTGCTCTCCAACCAAACTAGTTGGAGTGCGGTCCTTCTTCCTCCTTACTTAACGGTCTTGTGCGCGCCTGTTGTACAACCTTGGGTAGATAAGTGATCCATACTTCAGTCTGGGCCATGATCGCTTCCGAAGCCACTTCCCCGCAACCTGTCTAAAAATACGACTTCGTAAGGCACTAGAATTTCAAGGCACTGCCTGTTCTCGGGTGCCAAAAGCTGTGCTGATCGAAGTACTTTGCTTATCCGAGTACTGCGTTTAACGGTCTTAGAGGCCGCCGCATTAAAATGTGACAAGTGGAATTGCACTCGCAGCACAAAATTTCATTTGTTTCGCCTTTCATTAACCTCCAATGCGCCGCTCTGTGCGGTAGTGACTTGTGGAATGGTGCACTGCGGAATACAATCCGACTCATGTTGTAGATAACGTTATTTTTAACATCCTGAAAAATGCGGCTCATCATTGAATGAATCAAAAGGAAGCTTGCGGATGACTGTTGGTTCCAACAATACACTGATTATCTTCTCGTAACAACTTATCAGAAAATTGAAGCCGACGCCTCGGGGTCTCCTTTGACATCCTTGATTTAGTTTGAGCAACAGTCACTTAGTCAGGTAATTTTCATTTCGCGAGACACTTGAAGCTCAAAAGTCTATGGGGAAATGATCACTGTCATCGAGTACACAGCCTATGATCACGGCGATCGGGTAATTTCAAAATATTTCTACGCAACCCGATCCGTTGAACTGTGATTGATTGTGTTTATCATGGAGTCCGAGCTTGACTACATAGTACTTGCTCTAAGAGTTCATCGATGTCTTTGACAAACGGCGGTCGGAGCGGCTGCCAGCACACACAAAGTATGACCTGGGAATTGACTTGGTGGATGGCGCTGAGACCCTACCGCCAGGTAGGCTGTACCAGCTTGCCCTGGCAGAGTTGAAGGCATTGCGTGAGTTTATTGATGAAAGTCTTGCCAAGGGCTATATCAGACAGTTGAGTGCGCCTTGTGGGGCTCCAGTCTTCTTTGTGAAGAAGAAGGATGGTAGCCTCCGTCTTGTGGTTGACTTTTGGGTGATGAACACGGTAACAAAGCCTGACGCCTATCCCATTCCTTTGACCAACGAGCTGCTGGATTAACTGAAGTCAGCAAAGGTCTTCACTATGCTGGACATGCGGTGGGGGTATTACAATGTGCAGATCCACGAGGGCGACGAGTGGAAGACCTCTTTTTGGACAAGGTATGGCCAATTCAAGTTTCACGGATGGTCAACGACCTGTTTCACAACCTGGTTGATGTGTATGTGGTGCTCTATCTGGATGATATCATTATTTTTTCACAAGACCCATCACAACACGATGCTCACGTTCAGGAGGTTCTACGCCGACTTTGGGAGGCTGACTTGTATTTGAAGCCTGAGAAGTGCCGTTTTTGCACAACAGAGGTGAATTACTTGGGCCTGAAGATCTCACTGGGGCGTGTAGGTATGGACCCTGTAAAAGTTAGCGGTATCACAGACTGGCCAACACCACAAAATCTCTGGCATGCTAATCAGTTTCTGGGTTTCTGTAATTTCTATCAACGTTTTGTGGAGGACTATGCTACCATTGTGAAGCCTCTTGAGGAGCTGAAAAAGAAGGGGTGTGTATGGAGGTGGGGGGTGATGGAACAGAGGGTGTTTGAGGACTTGAAGGCAATGTTTGTTCATGCACCAGTGTTGCTGATGCCAGACACAGATGCGCAGTTTTGAGTAGAGACAAATGCATTGGACTTTGCAGTTGGGGCTGTCCTGTCACAGAAGGCTTGTGATGGCAACTGGACAGTCAGAGGTGGTTGACAGAGTGGCAGCAGCACAGGCAATACTGGCAGATGGCGATATCCTTGAATGCATCAGAATGGCTACCCCTAACAACCCAAAGTTCATGCCAGTCCTGCAGATGTTGGATGCTCCTGCACTGGTGAAGGCATGGCTGCGTGAGTTCATGGTTGATGCTGGATTGGTCCATTTTTGTGGCTTGGTGTACATGCTGGATGATGAGGAGGTCAAGCATTTGATCCTCTAGGTATATCACAATTCTATTCCAGCAGGTCATCCTGGACGTGCAAACACCCTGGCATTGGTAGCATGGAACTATTACTGACCCCATATGTCAGAATTTGTGTGGCGCTATGTCAAAGGTTGTGACATGTGCCAGTGCATCAAGCCCTGCCATCAAAAGCCGTATGGCCTACTGCAGCCCTTGGAAGTACCCAACAGCCCTTGGCAGCATGTTTTGACAGACTATATTGGCCTACTGCCAGTGTCAAGGGGCTACAACATGATCCAGGTTGTGTGTGATAAGTTGACAAAGCAGGTGCACTTTCTGGGAGCATGCTCAACAGACAATGTGGTGGCAATGTGTGATATTTTTATGGAGCAAGTGTGGTGCTTACATGGTATGCCTAAGGCCACAGTTTGTGGCTCACTACATAAGCTGGATGTGGGAGTGCCTGGGCATTAAGCTGGCACTGTCAACTGCACACCATCCACAGATGGATGACCAAACTGAGCAGACTAATCAGGAGCTCGAGGTCTATTTGCATGTGTTCATTGACTATTACTAGGATAACTGGATGGACTGGCTACCTTTTGTGGAGTTTATGTATAACAATTGAGTGAGCGCTGCAACAGGCATGTCTCTCTTCTATGTGGAATATGGTTATAACCCTACGTTCTTGGTGGACCCAGTGAACTCCCAGACAGTGCCAAAAGCTGACGTCTGCTTGGACAAGCTCCACAAAGTGCAGCAAGAGCTGAGGAGGCTGCTGGAATTGGCAGCAGCAAGAATGAAGTGTTTTTATGATGCGTGGGTCAACAAGTTGCTGTCAGGGGACCGGTCTCCAGACCGTGTCCAACTCTATTCCAAGCTTAGTCCAACAATACGCCTATTCCTAGCAGATCTGACCAGCCACTCAGCCCACCCTTTCCTCTTCTGTCTTGTAGTAGTCGGCCTTGATGAGTCATATGCCTAGACCTTACTCAGCATCAATTATTGTTAGTCATACTCCTTTACATACCAGGGCCTGATTAGTAAACAGTATTAGTAATAGCACAGCCACCAATATAGTATATATAGGCAGCTTGTGGGATAGAATATCCTCAGGCTGAACAATAGCAGTGTTCTTTTGGCTTACACACCGAACCTACTGTAAGCTCTTTAGCGACGTCTGACCACTTGGTTAGCCTTGCTGGTCCCTTGCTTGACTCTTGCTTGCCTCTACACCAACTTGACTCCTGCTTGTCATCAGTGCTTGCTGGCTCTGTGGAAGGAGTTCCACAGACCTTAAGCGTTCCCTTTACAGTTGCCAGACTACATGGTTGGGGACCATGTTTTCCTTGAGTGCATGAATCTTTGTTCTGATTGCTTGAGCCAGAAGCTTGACTTCAAGAGGTTTGGCCCATTCCTAATCTTGCAAAAAATCTTGAATACTATGTACTGCTTGGTGCTGCTGGATGGATGGTTGATCCACAACATGTTTCACGTCTCATGTCTGGTTCCAGTGCAAGAAGATACAATCTTGGACCACCAACAGGAACTGCCACCTCCAGTGCAAATGGACACAGGTGATGAGGTTGAGATCAAACAGATCCTGTAAGAATGAAGAACAAGGAGTGGTGTAATGGAGTTTCTAGTGCGGTGGAAGGGGTACAACAAGAGCAAGGATGAGTGGTTGAAGGGATATGATATGCCACATGCGCTGAAGGCTATTCAAGAATTTTGAGCAAACAAATGGGTGCATGGGAAACATTAATGCAGAAAAGGCCAGGCATAGGACAAATGGATGGATGATGGACCCTTTTTTTTTTCTTTTCCTCTACTTTACAAGTGGGGGGCAGGTGTCACAATATGCATGTGACTGTGCCATTATCTCTTGTAGTCAGTAATGATATACTCTTATCTTAGTCCATTCCATTACTAGGTATGTAATACACGATATGATACACTAAAAACCTCAAATATATTTCTGTTACTAGTGTCAATAACGGGCCACATTGTGAACTGCAGTTTTTAGCCTTACAGTTCCAGGCAGGGTCCCAGAAGCTTAGTCTTTTTAGTGGAGTTGAACTTAGAAAAATAATGAGTTTGCTTAGCAATCTAAGCTGTAAGCCTGCAAGGCACTAAGATGCTGGAGTCAGCAATTACCTCAGTAATGTAGACATTGACAAGAGTATGCCCATATGGCACTGTAAAGATGTTGGTAAGATAGAGCCAGCAAAATTTATCTCATAACGACTCTCTGAGAACTTAGAGTGCACTAATTGAGATCTGGACTGTGAGGCATAGGATTTGATGCTGGCTAAGACAAACTATGTACAGTATTTATAGGTGCTAAGTTGCCATGTTAATTAAACTAAAGGTGCTAATGATTGAATCAATAAAATTTATGATATATGAAATAAAAAGAAAAAGTCACTAAGCAACAGCATCTGTTGAGTCAGCAGCCACTAACTCCACAATTCTGCAACCTAAAGTAGCCTAATGCATAGTGACTGTTGCTAAGATCTGGAACCATCAAAGGGCTTGTCTCAGGTAAGTTGCTAAGCATCAGATGAATAATAAGTGTTGCTAAGTTGGATTTCTTGGACTCAGGGAAGTGTCACCAAGGGAATAAGCATTGCCAAGGTGCTAAGCATTGCTAACTGTCATCATTTGATAGGTAGTCAGCTATCTTTGATCAGAGAACTGATAGGGGCCAGGCCAGAGTCAGGTGGTTGGCATGTGATTGCTAAGTCAGGTGTGTTGCCTTGTGATCAATAAGTCAAGTGATTGCCAAAGTTCCATGGTTGCTGTAATAGACCTCTAGCCATAGAACTATGGTTCTATGGCCTTAATAAAAATATATACTAATTATTATAACAAATAATAATTATTTATTAAATTAATTCAAAGTATTATATTCTTGTATAGCTGCCTTATGTAAGGCAGCCAATTTTACTGTCATACAATATAGTACTAGAATCACAGTC
>QLOM01000734.1:790-16835 GCA_003313785.1 Termitomyces sp. MG148
CCTGGTTTTTCTCACTCCCCGTCGTGTCACTACGGTCGGTCGTTTCTTTTTTTTGTCCCTTGTCCCTTGTTGTTTTCATCGTCGCTTGTGGGCTGTAAAGTAAAAGACAAAGGTCGGTTAGTCTTGTTCGTCTAGGGTACAAGGCTATTTCGATTGTTATTTGTGTGTCTGTGTGTGATGGGAAACTTTTTGAGGCCGCGTTTGTCTGTCGTGTTCGATGTGTTTTCGTCTTTTTTTCTTTAATCAAAGATGTATGCTGTTCATGCAAGTCAGTTGGCCAGGACTGTCTAATCCAAGGTTATGTGAGAGCTAGACACGCGGCGATAGAAGAAATTTGTGATGTTACTTGCACATCAAGTACAAAACTTACCACCGTAGCTACCACCAAACCTGTTAATTAGAACTTACATAAGGCACGGGCCGATCTTTGAAGTCCATCATTCGACTTTTGGTGCTTCCACGAACGATGAATGCAGCCAAGGTTGTCACTAGTCCAGAACTACTCCACCTTATCTTCTCGTTTTCCGTCGTACATTCCGTCGCTATTGGGATGCAAGTTTGTAAATTTTGGGCAGAAGTGGCAAAACCCGTGTTGTGGAGAGTGGTAGATTCAGACGAGCAATTTATGGGACTTTTGAGGATCCTTGCACCATGGAATTTTGAAGAAAAGTTTAGCGTGAATAACCCATTTTAAACGCGTATCTTTCTCAGCCTAACTCTCGAATTAGATTCCTCCTTCCTTAGAGTGGACGCGTTTCCTTGGATGTACAAAGCTCGTCCATACACTGAACATTGACTGGACCATGTACAGTGATCCAGAAATGACTGAAACTGTATATTCCGCGCTTGAATTCATCTTCAAGAATCGTCCTGCGTCTGACGTGTTTCCGAACCTATATACCCTTAAATGTTTTGCCGACCAGGACACACGACACGCTACCATCCTCTTTCACTCAGCTGTGAGAAGGTGGTGCATACATTTTGGCAATTACGAAGATCGCGTCGACCGTTCCGTACCTTTAATTCCTACAAATCCTATCCAACAACTATTTGGTATTGTTGAGCTCGAAATTGGGTATGGAGTCATAGTGGATGATCTTCTCGCAACTTTTGTTGCTTTCAACGACTTGCCATGCTTAAGGACTGTTGTTCTACCCTATTACACTGTGTCCTACGCCGTACTCGAGGCATTATCCATGTGCCAAACCCTTGAAGAAATTCGGACCCGTTACAGGGCATCCTCCTGTGAATGCAAAGGGAAACATTATCTTCCCCATCCATTCAGAAAGGGGGCTTTTCCTGCGCTGACTCACTTGGCAATCTCTGGCTGCTCATATATGATCTCTCGACTCCTAGATGATAAACACTTTCCGTTCCACATTGCATCACTTGCTGTTGAAAGTTCAGTCTGCACTGAAAATCCATCCTCCTCTGTATATTCTGAAATAATAAGAAAATGTCCAAACGTCACTGATCTTGTGTTTCGGGACATTGTCGAGGACAAATCGTCCCTATTTTCTTCATTGAGAGGCTTCCTCTCCTATGAACTGACTCGATTGCGAGTGGATACGGAAATGCAACTCGAGTATTCAGCCACAAACATAGAGGAACTTGCGTGCTCTCTTCCAAAGATAGAATTTCTCTATTTGGCCCCTGAACCTTCCATGAGCGGTCCTCCGTTCGGAACTTTTACCTTTGACCATCTTCGCCTGTTTGCTCGCCATTGTCCAAAACTAATGAAATTGGCGGTTTTGGTGGATACAACGCACGCATGTGAATCACTGATGGAGAACGATCTTGTCCCTTTTGCTGTTCTCCAAGAGCTCGACCTTGGCTCAACATTTTTGATTGATACACTGGGAAATACGGCAGCGATCTTGCTAGCCAGACTTCTCCCAGCTTATTGCCAAGTCATCTTCGATCTAGATGCTCCTTCTGCACCGGCCATTAAACGGGCTATTTCAGATGCTCGGGAAGCAAAGAGAGAGAAGGAGCCTGGTGAACGAGCTTCATGGGCTTGGAAGAATTACACAGCCCTTGAATGATTATCCCTGCAATTTGATGTTTTTACACACATTATGGACCATGATGGACCTTGTACTTTTGGTTCCGCAACATCGGACTATCACAATGAGTATGAATACGGCCATGGACGGGGAAAACTATTGATCGGCAATGAGGACGGACTTGGAAGATGTATGCAGACTCTGAAGGATCATATCTGCGTTCAATGTTTTTACACGGGGATGGGCCTTGTACAAGGCAGTTGGGCTCTGAAACGTTGGACAGCTACCTTGGAAGTATAAGTGCGGCCACAGACGGGAGGTGATCTCCAGCAATGGCTCAGTTTTCACATTGACTGGTGTTGGTATCCTTGTGGGTGCACACTCAGGTGATTGGCGGACAAAAAATGATTACGTCCAACCGATAGTGATGACAAGTTTAAAAAGCACTCTGTCAGTGTTCAATGCCTTTCCACCTCCCCACATTTCCACATTACAAGCCGGTCTTGTAACCATTTTCATTCGCTCTCTATCTTTGCAGCAGTGCTGTAAAAAAACTCCCCTGCTGTGTGCTCTTGATCCCCCATCCAACCTATATCCCAACACACGGAAATGCGTGTATCAAACTATCTTTTGGTGGCCATCTGGCTGGTCCTACTTGCATACTTTCCATCTCCTTTATCGGCCGTCCAAGTTCTAGGATTCGACAGTCGTTCTACCAATGATTATATTGTCCAGTTAAATCGCAACATCAAGATTGAGCGGTTCCTTAAGACAGAGAATATAAGTGCAAGCGGCAAATGGGATTCAATAAATTGTTTTGCTGGTAGGCCTTCACGTCCTACAAACGATTTTAATCTGATTCAACCCTTATTCGTGGATAGTGTCTCTAACCAAAGCTGAAGTTGCGTCATTGAGCCAAAACCGCGCCGTCAAGTCCATCACACATGACGCAGAGATTATCCTCGAGACGGTTAAAATACAGTTTGTTTGACTTCTATGTGACAATCCCATTAAAAGCTGATATATGAATATGTGAACAGAGAAAAGGCGCCATGGGGACTTTCCCGTTTGACATCATTGGATAAAATTAAGGGGAAAGCAGGGTAAGTTCGCGTTTTGTCCAAGAGAATCAACTCAGGCAAACTTTGTGATAAAGTGAACTCAAGTATAAGTATTACCACGATGAGAACGCTGGGTCGGGTGTTGACATTTATGTTGTTGGTGAGTTTTCCTACTGTCATTTTCGAACAATGATCAAATGTCATAACAGACACTGGTACGCATACGAAATCTAGTGTTCTGCTGTAACTTGATTTTTGATGGCTGTTGCAAAGGTATATATACTGAACATGTGAGGACATGGTATATTGTGGCCTTCTCGCTGATGTCAACTTGAATGCAGAAAGATTTCAAGGCCGTGCAATATGGGGAGGGACGTTTCGTGGCAGGAACAGCAGAATATATGAGAAACCATCAGCGCAAGAGCAGGATACAAATGGACATGGTACACAGTGCGCGTGAGTCAAACGGTGGTGTTTTTGGCCAGCATTGCTCAACGAGGCTTTAAGAGCTATTGCGGGAGGCAATAGATTTGGGGTTGCAAAGAAAACAAACATTATTGCGATTCAGGTGGACGATAAGCAGAGTGGGTGCGTATTGAACACACTACGTATACTGTTTGTCGAAATGATCTTTTCTCGACTAGAAAACTACTTGTTTCAGGGTTGTAAGTTGCTCAACTTCTCTGTAATCCGAAGCCTGAACACTAGTTTCAAGCTTTGACGGGCTGGATTTCATTCGGAGAAGGTATATTCAGAATGGACGACGTCCATCTATTGTCTCTATGTCACTTTCAGTTGAAAATGACGAGCGAATAGACGAGGTTGTTCAATCAGTACGTGTGGTTCCTCTCCCAAGTCATCTGACCTTCAATTTGCTTTTAGCTGATCACAGAAGGTATAATGTTGTGGTGAGTGAAATTGCGGTTCATGATATATCAAGCTGACTGTCAACGGATTTTGCTTAGGTTGCAGCGGGTAATCAGGGAAAAGATGCCAGAACTCGGTCTCCTGCTCGTATGTCGAGCGTCATAACTGTTGGTGCAAGTACAATCAAGGATAGACTAAAAAAAACCTCCAATTATGGCCCAAGTGTCGATTTGTTCGCCCCTGGGGACAAGATATTGACTGCGACAATTGGATCTGACCAGGAGATAATTCGTGTCAGTGGCACATCAACGGTCGGTATTATTATCTATGCTTGGTAGAGCCAAAGACAAATCGTTAATTAGGCCACTGCTCACGTTGCGGGAGTAGTTGCTTGCATTATTTCTCGGTATGGCAATATGCCTCCTGCGATGATGGCTACGCGGGTCAAGGAATGGGCCAAGGATGGTGCCCTAATTGGACTCCGTGAGTCCAGGTTTTATTTATTACTTTCCTATAGCCTGATGGCAAGGTTAGCCGAGAATACTGTGAACAAGCTTGCACATATTCGAACTTGGACATCCGCTCTCTCTTAGCACTGATATATTTGTCCCCACTCGTCAATCAGTTGTTCGATTTCAGTGGCTGTGGCATTGAGAAACAATGGGAAGCAGCAAAAGTCAGGCCATACAGTCATTTTATACATTCAGTGTTGCCAACTGGTGTCATTATGCTGTACCATGGAGAAATTATAAGTGCAGAAAGTGCATAGTCCTCGTCGATGTATCACCCTCCCTCCCTCCTTCCCCCCTCTCTGTACGTACCTGGTTTTTCTCACTCCCCGTCGTGTCACTACGGTCGGTCGTTTCTTTTTTTTTGTCCCTTGTCCCTTGTTGTTTTCATCGTCGCTCGTGGGCTGTAAAGTAAAAGACAAAGGTCGGTTAGTCTTGTTCGTCTAGGTTACAAGGCTATTTCGATTGTTATTTGTGTGTCTGTGTGTGATGGGAAACTTTTTGAGGCCGCTTTTGATGTGTTTACGTCTTTTTTCTTTAATCAAAGATGTATGCTGTTCATGCAGGTCAGTTGGCCAGGACTGTCTCGAACCAATGCTATGTGACACGCATAGTATGCGGCGATAGAAGAAATCTGTGAGGTTACTTGAGGACAGTAGCCACATCAAGTATAAAACTTACAAGTCGACAAGCATTCTCTGTAATCTAAATTGTGGTATCATATCATCAGGCACACCAAAGTTCAACTCTTTCAAAAACTACGTGTTGTATTCCAGGGGGAAAATCGAAGCTCATAACTGCAGCTGAGGTACATTATTTCTACATACTTTTGAGACCATGATCTTCGGATGATGACCATAGTACCAACATCGTATGATTTCTTTGACTTCTTGGATGCGGCTGATTCCATTCACAAAGAACCGTGACGTCAGGCCCAGAACATCTCCTAGATCTTATTGGTCATCCACCAAGCTGTTGCTACCCTCACTACTGGTCGAAATAGCTGAAAATCTTGCACTGTACAGTTGACCTATTGTTGCTTTGCTGACGCTGGTCACAACCCGTACCACTGAGATCGATGTATGCTGACGTAACGAAATCCACCTCAGCCCAGGGCAATAACCTCAAACTGCGTCGAATGATAATGTTTAGTTTCCTTCACTCTTTCGATATCGATATTATTCGTTGACGACTCGCTCACTTGCCTGCTTGAGTCTGCTGTTCACAATCGAGAATCAATCGGCACAGCTCTAATGTTGAACCGCCTGGCCCAGTGCATACCAGGTATCTGGGGTATATATTGACGATACTCGATGTGGGGACCGAACCGCTATTCAACCCGTGCCGCATGTGCTATTTCCTACATCCTATCCCCATCATGTCAACGTGTAAGGTATTCTTTGCCTTTATAAATACGCCTCCATTCCAGCTCGATGTTCCGGTTATTCCTGATCTTCACTTCAATGTGACCGCCAATGTTTCTCCCTTCTATGTATCTCTTCATGGCGGGCATGGAGATTTTACGTGTATTCAACAATAAGGTTCGCAAGTGGGGAGTGGTAGAAATAACCGTCTCAATGTCTTGTTTCTCATGTTCGCTGGAACCCCTCAAATCCAGCAGTACAGTATGCAACGAAGGGATCCATTCCAAGGGCGGGACGCGTATGTAGGCAGGATCACAGTGTAATCCAAAGAACAACAGGTTTGGGAATGCAATTCGATACTGAGCAATTTCTTCAGCCATTTGTCTCTGGATGATGAGGGATGTCAACGTAGGGGCTGTTAGAGCGATTATTGGCGCATAACCTTTCTCTTTTAGGAATAGAGCCAGGTGTCGAACAGCGGTACATTTGTACAGCATGATGCCCACGATGTGCATCGGCACTTCCGCTCTGATACCAAGGTTCCGAACATTCGCCGTGAAAAAGGCTGATGGACGTGATAGTAGAGTTGGTAAGATGCGCTTCGCACATGCGACGTCGAACTCCTCTGGAAAAGCCTCAGGAACCAAGAACAGGCTCTCGTACATGATACTTTCAATGTATGGCTGTATTCGTTTGCATAAGACTGAGAGGTTGACCGCATCGCTGGGGAACATCCGCGCCGTCCACGTGAAAATGAGGTGCTCTATTTCCGGGGGGAAGTCGAAAGTTATCACTTCAGCCGGGATAAAGATGTCCTGCTTTGACCTGATTCCTGTAAGACCACAATCTCCAGATAACTATGGCAGCACAAACTGAGAAGATTTCTTGGCCATACTGATAAAAGGTAGAGTACCCTTGCAAGGAGGTAAGGAAGATTGTTGGCGTATGTAGTGTCACTATATATCTGGGGCCCCAAAAGTTAAACTTGTGTGCTCATCTATACGAAATTAATTGGGCGTGGGTGACCCGGTCATGACCGCTGTACACAATCCGTATCACAATTGTGGTGATCTGTGTTGTGTCAATTCGAGTCAATTTTACACCTTGACACAACTTTATTTTTGTGACTTGATCATGTACATTTAGATGATCTGAGCCCACCGAATCACTGCAAGTCATAATTACTACAACAGTCATGGAAAATTGTCGTTAATGTTCAATCGTGTGTCTGCAGCCTCTTGGTTTGATTTAGGCGTCTTTGAACATTTCTTGGGAGTATAATTCGAATTCCTTCATTTGATTCATCATGCATCAGAACTTACATAAGGCACAGGCCGACCTTTTTCGACCTTTAAGTCATTTACCACGACTTCTGGGGCTTCCACGAACGATGAATGCAGCCAAGGTCGTCACTAGTCCAGAACTACTCCACCTTATCTTCTCGTTTTCCGTCATACATTCCGTCGCTATTGGGATGCAAGTTTGCAATTTTTGGGCAGCAGTGGCAAAACACGTGTTGTGGAGAGTGGTGGATTCAGACGAACAATTTGTGGGACTTTTGAGGATACTTGCACCATGGAATTTTGAAGAAAAGTTCAGCGTGAATAAACCCATTTTAAATGCGTATCTTTCTCAGCCTAACTCTCGAATTAGATTCCTCCTTCCTTAGAGTGGCCGCGTTTCCTTGGATGTTCAAAGCTCGTCCATACACTGAACATTGACTGGTCCATGTACAGTGATCCAGAAATGACTGAAACTGTATATTCCGCGCTTGAATTCATCTTCAAGAATCGTCCTGCGTCTGACGTGTTTCCGAACCTATATACCCTTAAATGTTTTGCCGACCAAGACACACGACACGCTACCATCCTCATTCACTCAGCTGTGAGAAGGTGGTGCATACATTTTGGCAATTACGAAGATCGCGTCGACCGTTCCGTACCTTTAATTCCTACAAATCCTATCCAACAACTATTTGGTATTGTTGAGCTCGAAATTGGGTATGGAGTCATAGTGGATGATCTTCTCGCAACTTTTGTTGCTCTCAAAGACTTGCCGTGCTTAAGGAATGTTGTTCTACCCTATCACACTGTGTCCTATGCCGTACTCGAGGCATTATCCATGTGCCAAGGCCTTGAAGAAATCCGAACCCGTTACAGGACATCCTCGTGTGCATGCAAAGGGAAACATTTTCTTCCTCGTACATTCAGAAAGGGGGCTTTTCTTGCGCTTACTAAATTGACAATCTCTGGATGCTCATATATGATTTCTCGACTCCTAGATGATGAACACTTTCCGTTTCACATTGCATCGCTTGCCGTTGAAAGTTCCATTTGCACTGAAAACCCATCCTCCTCCGTATATTTCAAAATAACCAGCAAATGTCCAAACGTCACTGATCTTGTGCTTCGGGACATTGTCGAGGACCAATCATCCCTATTTTCTTCATTGAGAGGCTTCCTCTCCTATGAACTGACTCGGTTGCGAGTGGATACGGAAATGCAACTCGAGTATGCAGCCACAAACATAGAGGAACTTGCGTGCTCTCTTCCAAAGATAGAATTTCTCTATTTGGCCCCTGAACCTTCCATGAGCGGTCCTCCGTTCGGAACTTTTACCTTCGATCATCTTCGCCTGTTTGCTCGCCATTGTCCGAAACTAATGAAATTGGCTATTTTGGTGGATACAACGCACGCATGTGAATCACTGATGGAGAACGATCTTGTCCCTTTTGCTGTTCTCCAAGAGCTCGACCTTGGCTCAACATTTTTGATTGATACACTGGGAAATACGGCAGCGATCTTGCTAGCCAGACTTCTCCCAGCTTATTGCCAAGTCATATTCAATCTAGATGCTCCTTCTGCACCGGCCATTAAACGGGCTATTTCAGATGCTCGGGAAGCAAAGAGAGAGAAGGAGCCTGGTGAACGAGCTTCATGGGCTTGGAAGAATCACAGCCCTTGCATGATTATCCCTGCATTTTGATGTGGATGGACCTTGTACTTTTGGTTCCGCGACATCGGACTATTACATTAAATGAATACGGCCATGGACGGGGAAAACTAGTTATCGGCAATGAGGAATTCGGAACCAGGCTCACAGGCTTGGAAGATGTATGCA
Organism: Termitomyces sp. MG148; assembly: GCA_003313785.1. Classification (NCBI taxonomy): domain Eukaryota; kingdom Fungi; phylum Basidiomycota; class Agaricomycetes; order Agaricales; family Lyophyllaceae; genus Termitomyces; species Termitomyces sp. MG148. Next base: position 9,718 of record QLOM01000734.1, read on the forward strand.
GACTCTGAAGAATCATATCTGCGTTCAATGTTTTTACACGGGGATGGGCCTTGTACAATACAGTTGGACCTTGGAAGTATAAATGCGGCCACATACGGGAGGCGATCTCCGGCAATGGCTCAGTGTTAATCAAGTTTCACATTGACTGATGTTGATATCCCTGTGGGTGCGCACTCAGGTGATTGACGGACAAAAATTAGCGTCCAACCGATAGTGATGACAAGTTTATAAAGCACTCTGTCAGTGTTCAATGCCTTTTCACCTCCTCACATTTCCACATTACAAGCCGGTCTTGTAACCATTTTCATTCGCTCTCTATCTTTGCAGCAGTGCTGTAAAAGAACTCCCCTGCTGTGTGCTCTTGATCTCCCATCTAACCTATTGGTATATCCAAACACACGGAAATGCATGTATCAAACTATTTTTTGGTGGCCATCTGGCTGGTCCTACTTGCATACTTTCCATCTCCTTTATCGGCCGTCCAAGTTCTAGGATCCGGCAGGCGATCTACCAGTGATTTTATCGTCCAGTTAAATCGCAACATCAAGATTGAGCCGTTCCTTAAGACAGAGAATATAAATGCAAGCGGCAAATGGGATTCAATAAATTGTTTTGCTGGTAGGCCTTCATGTCCTACGAATGATTTTAATCTGATTCAACCATGGATAGTGTCTCTAACCAAAGTTGAAGTCGCGTCATTGAGCCAAAACCGCGCCGTTAAGTCCATCACACATGACGCACAGATTGTCCTCGAGACGGTTAAAACGCAGTTTGTTTGACTTTTATTTGACAATAATAATTGAAAGCTGATATATGAGTATATGAACAGAGAAAAGGCGCCATGGGGACTTTCCCGTCTGACATCATTGGATAAACTGGAAGGGAATGCAGAGTACGTGTTTTGTCCAGGAGAATCAAACCAGCTGAACTTTGTGATAAAGTACATTGCAGTTCAAATATTACCACGATGAGAACGCTGGGTTGGGTGTTGACATCTATGTTGTTGGTGAGTTTGTCTGCTGTCATTTTAGAACACTTAGGAATCAGTGATCGAATGTCGTAACAGACACTGGTACGCATATGAAATCTAGTGTTCTGCTGTAACTTTATTTTTGATGGCTGTTGCAAAGGTATATATACTGAACATGTGAGGATATTGTATATTGTGACCTTCTCACTGATGTCAACTTGAATGCAGAAAGATTTCCAAGGCCGTGCAATATGGGGCGGGACGTTTCGTAGGAACAGCGGAATCTATGACAAACCATCGGCGCAAGAGCAGGATACAAACGGACATGGTACACAGTGCGCGTGAGTCAAACGGTGGTGTTTTTGGTCAGTATTGCTCAACCAGGCTTTAAGAGCTATTGCGGGAGGCAAGAGATTTGGGGTTGCAAAGAAAGCCAACATTATTGCGATCCAGGTGGACGATAAGCAGAGTGGGTGCGTATTGAGCACACTATATATACTGTCTGTCGAAATGATCTTTTCTCGACTAGAAAACTACTTGTTTCAGGGTTGTAAGTTGCTCAACTTCTCTGTAATCCGAAGCACGTTTCTGAACATTAGTTTCAAGCTTTGACGGGCTGGATTTCATTCGGAGAAGGTATATTCAGAATGGACGACGTCCATCTGTTGTCTCTATGTCACTTTCAGTTGAAAATGACGAGCGAATAGACGAGGCTGTTCAATCAGTACGTGTGGCTCATCCCCCAAGTCATTTGACCTTCAATTTGTTTTTAGCTGATCACAGAAGGTATACATGTTGTGGTGAGTGAAATTCCGGTTCATGAAACATCAAGGCTGACTGTCAACGGATTTTGTCATTGCTTAGGTTGCAGCGGGTAATCAAGGAAGAGATGCCAGAACTCGGTCTCCTGCCCGTATGTCGAGCGTCATAACTGTTGGTGCCAGTACAATGAAGGATAGACTAAGAAAGTCCTCCAATTATGGCCCAAGTGTCGACTTGTTTGCCCCTGGGGACAAGATCTCCACTGCGACGATTGGATCTGACACGAAGATAACTATTGTCAGTGGCACATCAATGGTCGGTACATGTTATTATCTATGCTTGGTAGAGCTAAAGACAAATTGTTAATTAGGCCACTCCTCACGTTGCGGGAGTGGTTGCTTGCATTATTTCTCGGTATGGCAATATGCCTCCTGCAATGATGGCTACGCGGGTCAAGGAATGGGCCAAGGATGGTGCCCTAATTGGACTCCGTGAGTCCAGGTTTTATTTATTACTTTCTTATAGTCTGATGGCAAGGTTAGCCGAGAATACTGTGAACAAGCTTGCACATATTAGAACTTAAGACATCCGTTCTCTCCTTAGCACTGATATATTTAGTAATGCTTGTCCCCACTCGTCAATCAATTGTTCGATTTCAGTGACTGTGGCATTGAGAAACAGTGGGAAGCAGCAAAAGTCAGGCCATACAGTCATTTTATACATTCATTGTTGCCAACTGGTGTCATTATGCTGTATCATGGAGAAATTATAAGTGCAGAAAGTGCATAGTTGACTGTATTGAGATAGCAGCGCATATACTTGTAATGCATAATCATTCACAGCATACTGGTGACTGCCACGATTACTCGATTATTCGATGTTCTTCAGCTCCTTAGTATGTTTTCTACTTGATCACTCGCTGGTCGACTGTACGCTTTCAGTTGCTTCTTCCATCTGGTAGACACTGAGGTGAGCCGCTGTCTCTCTACAAACCCTGTATCTCAAAGACAGCACATGGACCGACTGAGTGGAGTAGGGAAAATCCGTTGGTGTATTTCGCTTGAAAATTCATTATACATACAAATGCCTTGGACTTCGGATCATACGATTAATGAACGTAACTTTACAGTCTACAGACGTTGATGACAAGAAATGCGAGGTAAATTTGTATCCTTGATGGTCTAGATATAGCGTGTCTGCATTCGGGAACAATCCATGAGAGTTCACAGTATGGTAGCAAAGATGGGAATAGTCACCACCAATGAAGTGCCAAAAATCATCAGCGGGGTAAATGGTATAGTCAATAAATTCATAATATAGATCAAGTTTATTAGGTCGGAGCAGAGAAGAGGCCCAAGAACTTGAAGAAACCGAAGATACATCCGCCTGAAATGATAGGCAATGTGAGGTTATCATCGAGAGAGCCGAGATCTAAGCAAAGGTTAGAATTAGAAATAGGATTAGCCTAAATAACGTACCGAGGGCTTCTGCCACTCCACTGACAAACCCCGCTACGACGCTGATTGCACCAAGCCCCAGGAATCCACCAGCTCCGGCAAATCCGGACCCATTCATGCCCAAAGCAGGTAAGATGGACGCGGGTGCGGAGGGAGAAGCTAAGACACCATTGTCCCAAGTCCAAGTAAGGTCGTTCCGTACGGGGGCAACGAGACCCCAGAAGCCAAAGGCAATGACTGCACCGGTGATTACGGCAGCGATGAAACCCGCAAATGATTTTCGTGGAGCGAGGGGAAGTCGCAAAATCGGCGTCCGAGGAGGCAATGGACGTGTCCGTGACCCATAGAGACGACCAAAAGTGGAAGCTGCGGTGTCGGCCCAGGAAAGGCTAGAAGGAAGATAAGATAGCGACAAGAGATTCAGAGTAAATGAATGTACATTAGGATAGCGACAGTGGCAACATCGAGAGGATAAAATGTGAGGACAAAATTGACACCTAAAATGTACCATATCACGCCATTCGTCGTTTTCTGCAGAAATGGATCAGCGGCATAGGAAGGATTTGGTGAATGAAGTACCTTTTCGCTTTCTCGCATAAGAAAACCGAGGCAACGCTCGTATATCCGCTCAAAGCCAGGTGACCGGAGACGCAGGATGTCTGCAGGGACAATGACTGCGAGAGCGGTCCAGAGCAAAACTATGACCGTCTTCACATCTCCGTTCGCCATGTAGAGATACACTGTTCCGAACCCGATCGAAGAGTGCAGGAGCTTTCGTGGTATCTCCCAGTCTATTTTTTTGGAAGCTACGTCGCCTCCCGATATCTCACGAGGTAGAGCAGCGCCGTTCAAAACTGCTTCTACTTCGGTGGCCTCGCTGATGTCACATTTTTCATCACTCTCATACTCCTGTTCATCCATGTCCGTGCTGTCTAGGTGACCCAGGCCTTCTAGGGTCTTGATGACTTTTCGTGTAATATTTTTGACACCCTTTGCGTCGGATGATATTGATGTGGGAGTAAAGGCGATGATAGGCGAAGGTGAGCGTTTACTAGACAGGGAGCGGGAGGAGACAGAGGACCGAGAGCGATGGCGGCCGGGGGTCGGGGACGGGCGCTGGAAGTCGTGTGACGAGAGAAGTACAGGATCGCGGGTGGTCATAATATGGCAGTCGAGATCGAGCAAGACGATGCCGGAGGGGTCGAGGAGGACGGAGAGTGCGTTAAGCGAAGAATTGGCCACGGAAGCTGTGTGGACCGACTCAACCCAGAACAGAGACAATCAACAAAACACAAACCACGTGTTTATCTCAAATTTATCACATCTGATCCTCGGCGGTTCAAAAAACTGACTTGTGCTCAAACTTTCTATTCATAACTGACGACTTTTAAGTAGACGGCCCTTGTACACGCGTTGTCCATCTCCGACGAACTTCTTGAATTTGCTCGCCGCGCCGGCTCCGGCTTGAGGGGAAGAATGATAATACAAACATTGTGAGAGATGGACTAAGGCTTCCACAAAAGAGTGTAACGTATGCTTTTGTTTCGATATTACGCTAATTTTGTGTGTCCTGCACAAAAGCGGATGGCTGCGGTACTTCATAAGCTACAGGGTGAAACAGGTACATGATGGGAATGTGCTGTTCGTTGTATAGGTCGTGGACAACAAATTCTCTGGTGCAGTACCACACGCAGCTGCGATTGGAATGAGTTGACAGCCAACAGCGTGATGCAAGATGAATTCACAGCACGGATGTAGCTGCGATTGGAATGCTAGTAGCAGAAAACGTGATGAGCGGGGAGGAGGATGAGCAAAATCCGTAACGAGTCACGGTTCCGTCGTTGCATCTTAAAATTCATTTTTATGGTCGTAGAAGGGCGGTGCAAGACACAGAGAGTCTAAATTCGTCTTCATCGTCATCAATTTAAAGAATCTGTCGTCCTTGGCTTGGCATCAGGGAGTGGACTTTAGATATCCCATGACGTTCCATTACAGCCGTTTTCAAATCGATAGGCAGGGGTCCCAAATTCTGATATTTGGCCCAACTTGATCGTTTTGGCCAAACATTACTATTTTTAGTCAACTCGTGACTTTGTTGAACTTCTCTTTCCATTCTCGACATCTTACAAAGTTTCTTGTCATACCATGGCAAATCAATATCACCATCCACCAGAATGGGCACGCTACCGAATGCTTGAAGCTATGCCCTTAGTGTCAAGAATTTAAATGAGGACAGCTGACAATCAATCAAGGTTGGGCCAAATATCAAAACCTATCGATTTGAAAACGGCTGTAAGCCTGTCATCTCTGTGGAGCATTATAAGTATATTGTATCTCTAGAAGATAGTCTGAGGATCGCCAAAATTGAAAATCAATGAGCATCTGAAGATCGTAGCGGCTAGACATGCTTTGTAGGCATCTTGATGAAGCTCTGGACTCATGACTGGACCACTTCTGTATCTCTAGCTCGGACGAAAAGCGAAAGGACTTTCCCGTTAGCAGTTGAACAAGTCCGGCGAGGTTTTGTGACTGACGTCCCACACGCGAATCATTTCTTTGAGAGGACGGCTTCCTGGGATAATCATTTCTTTGAGAGGACGGCTTCCTGGGATGATGAATAATATGTCCTCGACGCCTCTAGCAAGTGCGGCGTGCAAGTTAGGGCGACAGCAACGCTCCTCACACAGTTCTGTCGTGAGTATCGGTTCAACCGCGTGCGGATGGCACTGCAGAAAGCGAAAGACTGAGAAGAGTTTACATCGAGTTTGGCATCAGAGACATGGCGTTCGTGGTGGGCATTCCGCAGTCTTTGAATTCAAGGCAATTCAATGTATCTTGGCATTCGGCACGAGGAACTGCGCATTTCATAAAGTTTGTGCGACAGTAGAGCCAAACTCTGGAGAGTAGTGAGCTCATCCAGGGACTGTGCCTGGTTTCATATTTATTTGATTTGAGCACTCTCTGTTCGAGGTACCTCGGTCGCATATACTGTCATATTGGGTGGTGTCGTGGCTATGCTCCAAGGGCGCCGCTGGCGAGCGAGGACCCGGATGTGCTGGAATATAGTTTTGGGTTGGAGGGTTTCTTGGGATGACGAGTATGTCATCGGCGCGATCAAAGTGTTGGGTGGAAAAGCTAGGAAGGGACATAGAGTTGGAGCGACAGCAACGCTCGACATACAGTTCTATGGTTACAGTACAGATGGCACTGCCGAAAAGAGAGTGTCGGAGGATAGTTTACAGGGTCTAAAGTGAGAGTTTAGCGTTGGAGACTTGGTGCGGAATCCATGATTCGCGTTCGTGGTGGCCATTCCAGTCTTTGAATTCAAAGCATTCGGCACGAGAATTGTGCGTTTCATGTACGACAGTAGAGTCAAACTCTGGAGAGAGAGGAAGAATAGTGAGCTCATCCAGGGACTGTGCCCGGAAATTAAGGACTGTCTTTCATATTTGAGCACTCTCCGTTCAAGGTACCTCGGTCGCACATATTCTCGGCTGCCATATTGGATGGTGCTATGCTCCAAGGGCGCCGCAGGCCAGCGAGGTCGTTCCGTGTGATGATTTCCGGTTTTGTCGGTATGCTGTCAAGTAGACTAAGTGGCCGACTTGGGAGAGAGCGTTCTGAATGTCCATCAAATTGATAGCCGTTGAGGAAACGAATGGGCCGGGCACTGCGCAGCGGGAGTTTGACACACCGAGGATGGGCCGGCTACATGCTGGAGATTCCTCGCAGAAAATTCTTCCATGCACTGTGTGAACTGCGGCAGGGCAGAAGGGGAAAACGAGCTGGGAAGAAGACGAGGAAGGAGGATCCGGGTGGGAGTTGATGTCGTCTTTGGGCGCTCCGCATGGACTGTTGTATGGCCTGTGGCGGTGGCGGGATAGAGGGACGACGGAGGGCTGGTCGTTGTGTTGGGCGCAGCGTGGGCG
>QLOM01000735.1:0-10915 GCA_003313785.1 Termitomyces sp. MG148
CTTTAGATCTGTACTGTGTACTCTTTACTTGATTTCTGAGGAGAAAAGTTGTTTTTTATTCCAAGTTATGGTACAGTTTTTATAGTACTTTTGGGAGGCAGGCAGTAGCCTCCTACCTCAAACATTAATCCCTCCACTCTGTCTTCCACTTTCTGTTCCATCTGTGGGGCCTTTATTCTATTACTCTCGTACTTCTCCACTGTTGTTGCAGGCATCACCATTCTTGCCATTTACTTGGTCCGCCTTTTCATGGCTAGCATGGTTACTACCTCCTTGATCCATTGGCCCGGGGCTTCACGTGTCTCCTCTCTGAGTCTGCTGTGCTGTGAGGTTTGACTTGCTGTTGCTACTGCTCTTAGTACTAGAGTTTCTGTTTTGCTGTTTTGGGGCTATTCTGCATTCAGCGGTACTAAGCCCCTATTATCCTTCCCCAAACTGGAATTGGGACTGTTCCCAGTCCCTACCTGTGCCCTAATGTGGGGTCCGTCCATGCCTGCTTGACCCTGAGCAGTTCCTGCCCTTTTTATAATTGTGCATATTGGTTAATGGACGTATTCCATGTTCAATCCTTCTTTGTCTGCCATGTATGCTTTCAAGGCCTCCAATGCTCGTAACTTTGCATTGTTGGCCAACCAGTTCCTGGACCTTGCACTTGCCACGTCCCTTTCCTCATTGAATGATTGGGTAGTTGTGGAAGGCCTTGCAGTTCTTCTTGAACAATGGGAGGACCGTTGCGTAGAGGGTATACCATGGGCCTATGTCCAGCTCACCCGTAATCTGATGGTGGATTGGTGAGCACAGCATCAAAATGAGCTGTGGCTCTGCATCATTTTGCTGCATGTAGTACACAGTCTTCCATGCCCTTTTGGTTGTTGGCTGATGGCTTGATAGCGTTTGCACAGCAGCGGTGACTCTTCCCTTCCTCAGTTCCAGTTGTCTTGGCCTACTCATTGTCACCTGGTTCTGGCATTACCTGCTCTGCCCACAGCAGTATCTGCTTTAGTTACATCTACAGTTTCCTCACTACCTGGTCTTGGGGGCTGCGCTCGAGTACCCTGGCCATTGTTGGTATATACCTGTTGCTAGCCCGCATGCCTCCAGTTGGTTCTTATTTTTCCCAGGTGCTTCCACTCCTTGAATCCACCTTCCTTCTTCCTCAGTGGCTTCTTGCAGATCTCCCATACCCCCTTAATCCATCCTACAATTGGGCTTATTTATCTGCCTTGACCATGTGCGCCCATGAACACTTTGATTTGGCTCATGCAGAGCTTTTGACCAGCTTCCACCACCTTGTCCAGCTTCCACCACCTTGCTCTTATTCACCACGACTAGTTCCTGCTGACTGATCAGCTGAACACCTTGTTTCAATACCTGCAGGAGTGTGACCTGGCCCTAGAGGGCAATGCTTTGCGTCACCTTCCTGCTGCAGCCATTGATGATAAGACTCTGGCAGAGCTCAGCGCACCAGCGCTATTTTAGCGACTTATGTTTTGCAGCTAGCAGGGATCAAACACAGGCTACAGGACGCAACGTGCAGAATCATGGGACTTAGCGACCACATGACTTGGTGATCACCTGCTACTCACCTGACTCCAGCCTGGCCCCCTTCAAGTCCCCAATTAATGATAACCAACGCCAGAGCCTTTAGCAATGCCTATCAAAATCCAGTGCTTCTCAAAGATCTGACATCAGATCACTTTAGCGATGCTTAGTGACTTACGCAAAACAGGTCCACATGATGGTTTCAAATATTAGCAACGCTTACAGTTGATCCGACGCTTAGCGACCTATGCGAGACAGGCTCTCTTGATGGTTTCAGGCCTTAGCAACAGTTCCTGTGCATTTGGCCTCTTTCACTGCTAGGATATTAAATTAACGCTTGCCGACTTGACAGATGCCGTTGCTTAGCGACATGTTCTATTGTACTTGTCTCCATTTTTTTGTGATTGATTAATTAGCAACTTTTTAGTTTAATTACCACGGCGGCCTAGCACCTATAAATACTGTACATATTTTGTCTTAGCCATCATTTAATTGTATACCCCACAGTTCAGATCACATTTCAGCGCATTCTAAGTCCTCAGAGTTGCTAAGTGAATCAGTCTTTCCAACTTCACCTCACCAGCTTTGACTACCAACTTTTGTATTATAGTACCATACGGACACATTGTTGCCAACGTTTACGAAGCTAGAGTCTTTGCCGACTTCTGGCACCCTAGTGCCTTGCAGGCTTTTGGCTTAGATCGCTAAGCAACCGGTTTATTTTCTTTAAGTTCAAACCACACTAAAAAGACTAGGCTTCTGGGACCCTGCCTAGGACTCTCTCAAAACACTAGCAACCACCCAATGCTACTCATTTGTGAAGCGCTAAGTTTACCATCTACCAGGACAGTGCTTAGCAACTTTTGGGCGTCATCACCAATTCCTGTCCTGCTTCTCCAGACAATCCTCTGGACTGCATCACAGCGGCGTCAAAGGCTTAGATTATTAACTTTTTATTTTTATATGCCTGTTTTGTAGCATTTGTTGCTGCATATTGATTTTTTTTTGTTTTGTGCTTGTTGTCTTTGTTCCAGGCTGAGCTTCTTTTCCTGCTCAGACATCCAATTAGTTTTACGTTGACAGATCCTCCCCCATGCTGGAAGGTGGCACCAAGAGGTCCCTTTTCAAGGTCAGTTGTCCCTGGCTGGGTTCTCATGTGTGTTGTTTTTTCATAAGCTGCTTTTCACCTGTAGCACAACAAACCCTTGCCTTTTTGTTGCTTGTTCTATGCCTTTGATCAACTCTAATGCCCCTGCTAGTTTCATGCACTTCGCCAATCAAGTTCTAGACCTGGTGATGGCCGCATCTCTGTTGCCCAATAATGACTGCACTGTGGTCAAAGGGTTAGCCCTACTCTTGTGTCATGACCTGCTAACTCTGCAGCCAGCTCTAGACCTCAAAACTACCCCTGGAGGTTCCAGAAAGCAACTCCCCCACCAGCTTCACAGCCCCGGACCATTCCTTGCCAGTGATCTCACTCCCACAACCATCACTAACGCCACCGTCAATCACTCTGGCCATCACCAAGCGTTCCTAAGAAGTCACACAAGCCCTTTGGATATCACCGACTCTTCCCAGACATTGCCGGCCCCTCTGGCAATCATGCCATCATGTGCATCACCCGACCATCACTTTGCCTCACGCATCACTGTCAGGGGACTCCTCATCTCTCTCCTTTTCTTGTTCTTTATTTTCTTTTCTTATCCTTCTTTTCCTTTTTTGTCTATCTTTTTACCTTTAGTATAGTTCTCCCTTATCTTCTTTTACTGGTTCTGTCTGCTCTAGCTTACCTAATAAGCTGTATGTGACCCAGTAACTATCAAGTCACATGCCAAAGTTGCATGTGATCTAGCAACTACCAAGTCACATGACAAAGCTGCATGTGATCTGGTAACTACCAAGTCACATGCCATGTTCGAGTTTTTCACTATTTAGATTAAGGTTAGCCACCTTGTTGATCTGTATAGTTGTTTCCCATGCTTCTGAAGCCTCAGAAGCATCAGTCCTGGCATAGGGAATCCTTAGACTTGTTCTCTTTGGATTTTCCTCTGCCAGGTGAGTAGTCATTGTAGTATTACCTATGCATTTTCTAATATACTTTGGATTTCTCTCTGCCAGCTGTGTGACTGAGCCATAGTCTCCAGAGGTTGCCCTTACAGCAGAACAAGTCTCTACATTTTGGTCTGAAAGCCTCCTTTTAGCCTGCTTGAGCCCTCTCTTGCCCTTTTAAGTCACTCCCCCACTGGATTACCTCTGCTTCTCTGTTGTTTTATGATCCAACCAGCCCCCTCAGGTGCTCCCTTGGACGCTTCTGCCCCTCAGGATGATGCCTGGGGTTGCTTGCTTGCTCTAGAGACTCAGGTGCAGACCACTCAAGCTTCCTTCACTCTTTACACCACCGAACTTGCTGGATTATGTCAGGCCGTCCAGACTTCATGTAGGAAAGAACCCAGGCAATCTTGAGAGCATCAGAAGGAAAGGCTTCCTCACTGAGCTGAAGGTAGGTGATACATGACTGTAGAAATTGCTCGCTCATGGCTCGGTCACCATTGAATGCATCTGGAAATGCTGGATGAGGAATATTGGCATGAACAGGGAAAAAGGCCCCAGAGCAAGGGACTGGAGGGGTGTCAGCCCTAACTGGAGGTGCCTGGGGAGGAGTAGGAGGGAGAGGGAGGTGCTCTAAGAGGGCCTGAAGGGAATGAGAGATAGTGTCTGTGAGCTTTGACATACGTGCTACGAGTTTTTTGATGTCCTGGAGAAGTAGAGAGCTTTGGAAGCTGGGACTTGGACCCTGCTAAAGTGGCAGCTCTTACTCTCTGAGACCCTCATTGATATGGACAGGGGAAGCGGACCCTAGATGAGTACATCAACTCCTTCTGAGCTCTTGTTGAGCAGGCCTGCTATCCAAATAGTCTTCAGCTCTGTCTCACCTTCCAAGATGGCCTCTTCCTCTCTCTCATGGATTGAATTGACAGTATGGCCAAAGGACAACCTGATGACGTGCATATTGAGTCCTGGTATCAGGTAGCATGTGACCAGTGGCAGCTCATGGAGTTAAAGCATGAGCTCTACCAAGGAACTACCTCTCATTCTGCCTCACATGTACCTTTACCTGCTCGTCCTCTCATCCAACCCTCTTTCCCATTTTGCACTCCAGCTCTAGCTCAGGTACTTGCCGCACGTCCTCTCCCTTTAGGAGTCCCCATGGACATCAACGCCTCTTGCCAACGCTCCTCTCTTCTTCTTCTTTGTCATTGCTGTGGAAAGCCTGGTCACTTTGCTCGATATTGCCCTCAGGGGTTGGAGGTACGCTATCTCTCAGCCTTAGAGCAGGAAGAGCTCCTTCTCCAGCTTTTGGCTGCTAGAAATTCTCAGGGAAACCCTTTTCCAGATGCACAGGTCAAAGCAGAACCTTTGGATAAGTCCATGAGTCCTGTGGAGGCTGTAGTGGAACCTTTGGATGAGTCCTCTTAGGTTCTACAGGGGAGGGTTTTCAGTAGGGCAATGGATGAGTTGTACGCCTCTGCTGCCTGGTGCTAGTCAGTTTGCATGCCTACCAGTAGAATCTTCCAATATATTGCCCTCTATCAATGATTCTCTGGCTGAAACTGTAAGCACCTCCTCCAACGTACAAAATACCCCCTTGGTTAAGGCCTCAGCTGAGACCTCTTCTCCTTCTCCTTCTGTCCAACGACCACATGTCCCAGCTTGGGAACGACGCCTCCCTTGCCGCTATGTTGTTGCCTCCACTCCCTCTCCTAACTCTTTGCATCTCAATGTAGAGATTGAGACAACTGACACTCAGCAGATTCAGAGCATTGTAGCTCTTCTGGATAGTGGTGCCACTGGACTCTTCCTTGATACTCACTATGTAGAACAACACCAACTCACTACTTGGCCTCTCTCTTGTCCCATTCTAGTCTATAACATTGATGGTACACTCAACGAAGCTGGATCCATCCACTCAGTGGTGGATTTAGTCCTTTGTTACCAGACTCATTCTGAGTGTGCTGTCTTTGCAGTCACCAGCTTAGGGAAGCAGGACATGATACTTGGATTCTCCTGGCTACGTGACCACAACCCTGAAATTGACTGGGCCAAGAGTAAAGTGAGTATGAGCTGCTGCTCCCGGCGGTGTTCTACATGTGCCAAGGAGATTAAAGAGGAGCGTAGAGCCTCAGTCTGTGAGCGCACTGCTATACGTGCTTGCTGAGTTGGACACCTCCCTTTTGCAGACCTCGACCTACTGGATCCTCCTCCCTTGGCATTCCCTTATAAAGAGGCCCTCTATGAGGACGTTCAAGATGTAGTGAGTAAAGCTCAGATGGAAGATGGATGTGAGGGTGAATTCGTGTGTGCTCCTGACTCAGAGTCTCCAGACGAGGCCATTGAAACAGGTGATAGGATTTATGCAACTACTTTATGGCCTTCTCCAACTGTGGCAGAGATTAGAACTAGCCAAACTACTTCCCAGCAGCTAGCTCAGGCTTTTGCTACTAACTCTGGTTCTAAGTTGTTCCGGGATGCAGTTTTTCATCACCTGCAAGACTTTGAGGACTGTCATTTGACTCCCTGCCAGAGCGCAAGCAGTGGGACTATGCTTTTGAGCTTACACCCAATGCTGAGCCCTCCAGCTGCAAGGTCTATCCTTTCTCTCCCCAAGAATAGGATGAGCTTGATGCTTTCTTGCAGGAGAATTTAGATTCTGGTTGCATCCATCCTTCAAAGTCCCCAATGGCCTCCCCAGTCTTCTTTATTAAGAAGAAGGATAGTTCTCTACGTCTGGTTCAAGACTATTGAGTTTTGAATGCGATGACTGTGAAAAATCCCTACCCTTTATCACTCATTTCAGAGCTTGTTAACAACCTCTGAGGTGCACGCTATTTCACCAAGTTGGATGTCCGCTGGGGCTACAACAATGTGCACATCAAAGAAGGTGATGAGTGGAAGGCAGCATTCCGAACAAATCGTGGACTCTTTGAACCTCTGGTAATGTTCTTTGGCCTTATTAATAGCTCAGCCACCTTCCAGACAATGATGAACGACATCTTCCGAGACCTTATAGTGGAGGGTGTTGTGTGTGTATATCTTGATGATATCCTCATCTATACCAAGACTTTATAGGAGCATTGTCAGATTACACACATCATGCTGGAACGTCTCCACCAACACCAGCTCTATCTCAAGCCAGAGAAGTGTGAATTTGAGCAGACCAAGGTTGAATACCTTGGACTGATCATTTTCCATGGAATGGCTGAGATGGACCCAGTCAAAGTGGCTGGTGTGGCAGAGTGGTCAGAGCCCAAGAACAAGAAGGAGGTTCAGGCCTTCCTAGGCTTCACCAACTTCTACTGGAGGTTCATTCAGGATTTTCCACACCATGCTTGGCCCCTCTTTGATCTCACCACTAAGGACACTCCTTGGCACTGGAATGTGGCACAGCAAACTGCTTTTGATGCCCTCAAACAGGCAGTCACTTCAAAGCCTGTTCTTCTATTCCCAGATGATGACTCTCCCTTTCAGGTGGAAGCCGATAGCTCAGATTTTGCTACTGGAGCCATCCTCTTTCAGCAGTCAAAAGAGGATGGTAAGTGGCATCCTGTGGCTTTCTACTCCAAGAGTCTCAATACCATGGAGCGCAATTATGAGATCCATGACAAGGAGATGTTGGCTATCATTTGGTCATTTGAGGAGTGGCAACATTTCCTTGAAGGTGCCAGGCACAAGTTTGAGGTGTGAACTGATCACAAGAACTTAGAGTACTTTTGAATAGCCAAGAAACTTAACTGCCGACAGGCTCGATGGTCCTTGTATCTGGCCAACTTTGACTTTTCATTGAACTACAAACCTGGGCAAAGCATGTGCAAGCCAGATGCGCTTTCTAGGCAAGCTGATCATGGTTTTGGAGCTAGTGACAATGACAATATTATACTCCTGATGCCAGAGCTCTTTGCTATTCGTGCTCTAGAAGGTGTAGTTGGCCAGGGAGAAGAAGCAAGCATCCTTCAAGACATCTGCTGAGGTAACCGAGAGGGCGCTCAAGAAAACCTAGTAGCCAAGGCTGCTCTGGCTCTGCATACACAGAAGAGAGCTGGAGTGAAGTCAGTTTGCACTGACAAGTGGTCTTTGGAGAATGGTCTTCTCACCTTCCAGGGGCGCATTTATGTACCCAACCTACCTGACCTCCGGAGGCGGATTGTCAAGCAGCATCATGATTCTTGGATTGCAGGCCATCCTGGCAGGTGGAAGACACTGGAACTGGTTTCTTGGAATTACTGGTAGCCTTAAATGTCACAGTATATTGGCTTTTACACTTCCACCTGTGACTTCTGCCTTTGAACTAAACCTCATTGTCAGCCTCCCATGGGACAACTTCATCCTTTGCCTATTCCAGCTGAGCATTGGAGCGTGGCCTCAGTAGACTTCATTGTCGAGTTACCAGATGCTCATGGATACAATGCAATCATGGTAGTAGTAGATCTCTGTAGCAAGTGTGCTTACTTCATTCTAACACACACCACCTGCTTTGCTATGGGTGCTGCTAACCTGTACCGGAAGCATGTCTGGAAACTCCATGGGCTGTCCAATGCCTATGTCTCAGACCGTGGACCTCAGTTTGTGGCAGAATTTACTAGAAAACTGTATCGTCTGCTTGAGATTCACTAGAGAACTGTATTGTCTGCTCCATGTTAAACTCCACACCTCCACTGCCTACTACCCCCAGTCCGATGGCCAGACTGAACGTGTCAACCAAGAGTTGAAATAGTATCTTTGGCTTTTCTGCAATAAACAACAAGATGACTGGGACAACCTATTACCAGAGGCTGAGTTTCAATACAACAACCATGTACATGCTGCTACTCAGATGTCTTCTTTCCTTCTGGACACCAGTGACACCCTCGGATGGAATTTGAGCCTCGTGGATGACCTTCAGAGAATGAAGCTGTTAACGAGTTCCTAGATCAGATGAAGGCAGCCCAAGAGGAAGCTAAGGCAGCCTTAACTAAGGCAAAAGATAACATGGCTCGCTACTATGATCGTGGACAAATTCCAGCCCCCAAGTACAAGCCTGGAGATCAAGTCTATTTGGATGCCTCGGACATTGCTACTACTCAACCTTCTCAGAAGCTCTCTCACCGTTGTCTAGGACCATTTCCTATAGTAAAGCAGGTAGGCCCACTAGCCTATTGACTCAAACTGCCTAGTGGAATGAACCGACTCTATCTGGTCTTCAATGTAGTAAAGCTCTCTCCTGCACCAGATGATCTAATTCTAGGCCAGCATCCACAGCCACCACCACCTCCAGTTCTGGTAGACAATAGAGAAGAGTACGAAATGGAATGGATCCTAGACAGCCAACTCTTCAGAAATAAGCTTCAGTTCAAGGTCAAGTGAAAGGGCTATGGAATTGAAGACATCTCTTGGGAGCCACAAGAAAACGTCCATGCTCCTGTCTTGGTCCGGGAATTCTACCAACAGCACCCCAATGCTCCCCAAATCAGAGGCATCTACTCCCTTTCCAAGGTTGACCAGGCTGTCCAAAATTACTTCTACCCAGCACGTCGAAACGCCGCACTTTAGAGGAGGGGTGATGTTAGAGGACTCCTCATTTCTCCCTTCTTTCACTCCTTATTCCTTCATTCTTCCTCTATTTATTTCCTTATTTCTGCTGTCACTCTTTTACTTTACTGCTTCTATTCTTTCAACACTATCTATTAGTACTATTCTCAGCCCTTGAGGTGCTCTGGTTCTTTAGTTATCATTCAAACAAGTGTAGCCAACGCTTCCAGAGGCTTAGTAAGCATCCAGAGGCTTAGTCATCTCGAGGCTAGCCTCCAAATTACTAAGCAAGTCACATGAGACATGTGCATGACCTCTGGCAATGGCAATTTCCGAGTTTTTGATTATTTTCGGAGATTTTCCTTTTTTAGATTATAAATTTTATTGTGGCTTTTGTTATACTATACAGTTACTTCCCATGCTTCTGGAGCCTTGAAGGCGTCACTCCTGGCATAGGGAATCCCTAGACTTGTTCTCTTTGGATTTTCCTCTGCCAGATGAGTAGTTATTGTTGTATTACCTATATATACTTTGGATTTCCCTCTGCCAGCTGTGTGACTGAGCCATAGCCTCCAGAGGTCACCCTTACACTGCACCTCTCCCTTCCCTAGACATTTTGCCCTTACAGTAGGTCCCTTGCCACCATTATTTGTTCTATTCTGGTCTTGATTGTTGTCTAGGCATGCCTGCCATTGCTTCATAGCACTACAGATTGGCAGTGGCTCCCTGCTGGCCTCCCCTTTCTTGTGGAGTTTCAGCAGAGCCATGTTAGGCTTCAGCACCTCCAGGATCATGCATGGGTCTATGCTGCTGCCATCTTGGAGGATGCCAAAGCTGCCCATCACCAGCTAGTACTTTCCTGCCAGGATGCCAATATCATTGCAACCCACGTAAACGCCCTTGTTTGCTATCAGCGGGAGTGTGATAGTGCCCTCACATGGCAGGCCAACAACCACCTCCCTCCCAATGCCTTTTCTGATATACCTGCCAATGCCCTGTCCTCGCCATACCTAGCACCTGACCTGTCTGTTGTAGAGTAGCCATATAGCACTATTTTTGAATCAGAATCCACACATTTTTCATTCTTTCCTTTCTGAGTCCGATTCCATATCCATTCCTTGGTATGTTGTGTCCTGTTTTGTTTGCTTAGTTGTTGTCCTTACTGAGTACACATGTTGGAGGCCTGTTGCACTGCCTTCTCAAGTATCTTTGGTAACTTTCTTTCTTTCCTGTGAACTTCTCTTTGCTGGTTCCTAGCGCCCGCTGTCCTCATTACAAATGGTAGCCTTTGTCATCTGTTTTTGTTATTCAACTTTCTCAGTAGAGGGCCTATAGGCATGGTGCAACCCTATAAAGGCTCCGGTAGCTTTGTTCTGATTCTGCACTTTATTTTCTATAAAAACTCATTGTTTCTCTACCTTTACCACACCATTCTTTATGTCGTTGGTGCCTGTTGTTGATATTGCCCACTTCTGTAAGGGCAACCTCTGGAGGCTATGGCTCAGTCACACAGCTGGCAGAGGGAAATCCAAAGTATATATAAGTAATACAACCATAACTACTCACTTGGCAGAGGGAAATTCAAAGAGAACAAGTCTAGGGATTCCCTATGCCAGGAGTGACGCTTCCAAGGCTCCAGAAGCATGAGAAGTAACTGTATAGCATGACAAAAACCACAATAAAATTTATAATCTAAAAAAGGAAAATCTCCAAAAATAATCAAAAACTCGGAAATTGCCATTGCCAGAGGTCATGCACATGTTTCATGTGACTTGCTTAGTAATTTGGAGGCTAGCCTCGAGATGACTAA
>QLOM01000736.1:0-22271 GCA_003313785.1 Termitomyces sp. MG148
GGGTTTGATAAGTGTGGGTGTACGTAGCCATTTGAGGACAGGGTAAGGTTGAGTCTTGATATTATGTCAGGTTCCGCTGACCCAGGGGCTCAGCAAGTCTGGGCAAGGCCTTACGAGGCGGACTCAAGGGTTACAGACACACACAGAGGCCTACTGGGGTAGATGAGAGACGCTGGGGCGTGGGGAGGTGCGCCGGGGTTGAGGTGTTGCCGGACAAAGTGCGCTGGGACGGGGGACGTGGGGAGTGAGCGCCGGGAGCGAACAAGCAGACAGAGGAACTCCGAGATGATTAGTGGAATTACTAACGTGCCGGTGGATGCGTCACGGGGGAGGCGTGAAGAATGATCACGCAGACAAGGTTTTAAGGTTCGGTGGTTGCAGAGCTGAACTTTGGCGGAGCTGGGCCAGTTAAGCTGGAGGCCAGGGAAATCAGGAGACTGAGGAGAGGAAACAAAAGAGGACTGAGGGAAGGGAGCTGAGGGAAAACAAATAGATTGAAAAGGGATAGAAGAGACAAGAGTAGAGACAAGTACGAGACTATAGAAATGGAGACAAGTACGAGGCAAAGTTACGAGACCGCAGCGATACGAGAAGAAACCGGGAAGTATGGGAAATATCAAGACTACCATACTTAGTGCTACAGTGGGGCTTATATACTGACTACACAACGAGGCAGGTCCAGGGTCCCGGCCCCGGGTCTGGGGGCTGCTCCAGGGCTCTGGTGGTGTCCCGGAGCACATAAGAAGACAAAGGAAAACCACGGGTGTCGGATGGAAGTGATGCCGTTGCTTTGGGAGTCGCAGTGGCATCGCGCAAGGGAGGATGTGGCATGACAAAAGGACGCAATGAGGCATGATGTGGAAGTTGATGTGTGGGGTGATGCATGATGCGTGGCATGATGCATGGCATGAAGCGTCAGATGGTGCGGGCCATGCATGATGTGTTGAATGATGCGTCAGATGTTGTGTGGGTCGCTGTGCTGTCACGCCGGGAATCTCCGGGGGTTGTCGGTGATGTCCGGGAATGCCGGAGTTTGTTGGTGAGGTGTCCAGGGGGAACGTCAGGGTCAACCGGGGTATGACGTGATGGCCGTGTTGGGTGTTTGTGGAGTTTGTCCCGAGTTGGGGTTGTGCAAGAGGTGTTTGCCAGGGTGTGTGGTGTGGTCCTGGGCCCGGGGCTCAGGCCCAAGGGTGGGTCGTGACAGATACATCGAATGATGCATGATGATGCATGATGCGGTGAATGATGGGCATGATGGAAGAAATAATGTGGGTGAGGTTGCCTGTCATGTCAGTAATGTTTGGGGAGCTGTTGGAGAATGTTGGTGATGTTCCAGGGGGGCCCAGGATCATCAGTGATGTTCGGAGAAGTGCTGGGGATTGCTGCAGTGTGACGTGATGGCCGTGTTAGTGGTCTGGCTGGTTTTATCCTGTAGTTGGGTAGTCATGGGAGTGGTTGCCAGGAAATGTGTTGAGGGTCCCAGAACCGGGGCTCAGGCCTGGGAGTAAGTCAGGCAGGTCATGACCGCACCCAATATTCAGCAAATGACTGTAACGGTACAATAAACTTTGTATAAACCTACCACATCTCTTCTGCAATATATCACTAACTGGGTTGGGACAGGCTGCAGCAGCTCTCTTGAGCAAACCTGATTTCTTTTTGTATAGTAACTGCAAGCAATGTGTATTTGGCAAAGTAACTCAAAAATTGATTATTCATTGCCAAAATAGAATTCTGTGCTGTTGACCAAATCTTTGCCTAGATTGCACTCATATAAAATTGGATGGATACTATGGAAGCAGATTGGTGATTGTCAGGGAATTTCTCATTTCTTTCCTTGTTCACTCCTTATTTCTTCATTATTCCTTCATTCATTTCCTTACTATTTATTAGTACTATTTTCAGTCTTTGAAGTGCTCTGGTTCTTTAGCTATCATTCAAACAAGTGTGGCCCCTTCAACACTGCATACTGACTGTGTATATAAGCCAGAGTTTGCCTTTCTGACTTCCAAAATCCAGAGTTTTCCTGCCTATTTGTGCAATTGTTTGTTTAGGCAATTTTTTAAGGTTTTATTGTCCTGTACAGTTGTTTTCCATGCTCTTAAGGCCTCAGAAGTGCCAATCCTGGCATAGGAAATCCCTAGACTTGTTTTCTTTGGATCTCCCTCTGCTAGCTGTGTGACGTGTGACTGAGCCATAGTCTCCAGAGGTCACTCTTACAGTAATGATGCCCTTTCTGGACACCTGGGCTCCTAGGTCTATGTGTATTTGTACATTCTAGCTGGTTAAGCATTATTCAAACCTGATTGTTTGAACTTAATCATTAGATTCAAGATACTAGAGATCCTATGCACAGAAAAAGTCATAAGGTATGCATATCAGGTGTTAAAAAAAGCTGGCCAGATTTTGCATTTGCCAGCCATGAAGCATATTTTCTATGAACATGTGTGATAGATCTCAAATATATATACCTGCAATTTCAAGTGTTCAGTCATTCAAGGAGACTGATAAAGAAGCCACCCCTTATATGCTTTTTTTGTCAAGGCAGAAAGATTGCTTGTGGCTCTCCAGATACCAACAGTCCTAATCAAAGTTGCAAGTGAGTTCTTCCTATCTGTGCAGCCTTTCTGAGCACAACTGTGCACTATGTCCTTGAGACAAGTGGCACAAGATACTTTGATGACAGGAGTGTCACCTGCCTATCTGATGTCCTTGGATCAGCCAATGTTAGAAGTGGTCAATCAAATGCAAGTATTCTGCTGAAAGCTGATATAGAATCCATAAGAAGAAAGTTACTCTACATCTCAATGTGGGTAAAAAGGTCAGGGTGGGAAGGAGATCATGAATAATGCAATAGACTTTCCATGTTGTTACATCTCAGAGGTATTTTTGTGTCATGTGGCTGGCACCAGTCCTTTCATTAATGTACTTCATGTAGATCTAGATGAGTTAGAAATAAACATAGAAATTAATCAAATTTAGATTATAAAAATCAGCAACCACCAAAAAAGCAAAATTGATAAAATAGATATTTTGGTGGTTTTAGATTTTTTTTTTCAAGAATGGCCATATTAAAGGAATCTGGTGTGAATAAAAAAATGCATATTTTCTGGTTATGTGATATCAGATGTACATCATATCAGAGCCCTATTAAAAAAACCATCTTCAAAGAAGCACTCTTGCATGTTGTATCACATCCAAATTGTCAAAATCTCAGCCTAAGCAAATGGCAGGGCAAAACAAATGCAAAATATGTCAGAAGTTCACCCTGAATCAGTGGGCAATCAAATCATGTTGTCCACAAGGAGATGAACAGGTAAATAAATACAATATGGAAAAATGTGTATATTCTACATTCAATCTCACAGACAGGACACTAAACTATATGTCAACAAATTAGAAAGCCCCAACTTCATTATAAAAAAAAACACTGAGAGAACAGTCAAGAAGCAACACATCACCAACTAAAAGTGCACATCTCTCTCAACAAATTCCACTAGAATGGCTTCATGCCAGACAGCACTTTATGAATATCAATGTATCTGAGCCAAGCATTGAGTGTATAGAACTGTCAGGGGTCCAGTCTTCAGACCATGTCCAACTCTACTCTGAGCTTAGTCCAATGATATGCCTATTCTTAACAGATCTAACTGGCCACTCGGCCCACCCTTTCCCCTTCTATCTTGCAGTAGTCAGCCTTGATGAGTCATATGTGTCAGGAGTTGAGGGTGCGCTCTTGCAGTGTTGGCATAGGAATATTTTGGTTGTGGTTTACATACACGTTACTACAATTTTTTGTCTTCTCTATCTGCAAAGACATGCTATTCTCCACCCTTTCCACTGAGTCTAACTGCCAGTCACAACAGGACCACTAGCGCCTCCAACAAGGTTTTGACAATATGCATGGACCTTACTCAGCATCAATTATTGTTAGTCATACTCCTTTACATACCAGGGCCTGATTAGTAAACAGTATGAATAATAGCATAGCCACCAATGTAGTATATGTAGGCAGCCTGTGGGATAGAATATTCTCAGGCTGAACAATAGCAGTGTTTTCCTGGCCTATTCATTGAACTGACTGTGAGCTTCTCTAGTGACATCTAACTCTCTGCTAGCCTTGCTTGTCCCTTGCCTGACTCTTGCCTGCTTTTATGCTCACTCAACTCCTGCTTGTCACTTGCACTGCTGGCTCTGTGGAAGGAGTTCTGCAGACGTCAAGCATTCCCCTTACAAGAACCCTCCATGCCTACAGAACCATCCAGCAAATACCACAATGACAACAGCCTTGAAAAACCTTGTGTTGATGATATTGATGGGGAAGCTGGAGCTAGTGATGGTGAAGGGCATGGTAATAATCATGATGATATAGCAAAAAGTGATGGGTGCCTACTATCAAAGCTGCACAATGTCACAAGCAGATTAGCAGCATCTTGAATCCACAGTGACCAAGTGGGATCAAGCACCTAGATCCAGGCTTAAATCTCATGCTTTGCAGTTGCTTGGAGGCAATGCAGCAATTTTTGTGGTGCTATATTGATACAAAGTCCAAATACTACAAAAAATGGATGGGCTCCTCACTTTCAACTACACATGCATTTGAACAAGGGCCTTAGTTTGCACAATGGCTTCAAGAATGAACAACTTCTTTAATACAGGACCCTGAGAATCTTCCAGAGAACACATATGGCCTGGAACCAATCATGCTTTGAGGATGAGGACATGTGACAGGATATTATAGAGCACTTACACAAATTCTTCTCAGCAAAAGATATTGTACAGTTTTTGGATCAGCCAGAGTCAAATTGTCATAAATAAGAAGATGTTACACACACTATCAGCAAAATGTCTTCTTACCACAGAGGAAAAGATGTCTTCATGGAAAGCCAATGGTCTTGCAGATACAAGCCCACAGCCTGAGGCTCAGCATATCATGGTATGGTTCCATGATGAAACAACATGTTATTCTCATGATTGACAAAAAAAACATTGGTGCCATGTAACAGAGACTGCAGTTCCTTGACAAAAAGGGGAGGGAGTGTTGCTGATGATTGCTGATTTTGTGTCAGCTGGATTTGGCTGGTTGCAGTCAGTTGATGGAATAGAATTGGCTCATGTTTATTTCAAGGCTGAAATGACACACAATGGCTATTTCACATCTGAGTCTATTCTCAAGCAAACAGAGAAAGTAATGGACATATTGTTGAAATGGTATCCCTGATTTAACCATGTCTTTGTCTTTGACAATGCAACAATCCATTGCAAGTGCCCTGAAAATGCCCCATCTGCCCAACAGATGACTAAGAATCCTTCTGCAAACTTTAGTGTTGAGGTCAATGTTGAGATCAAGTTCTTATAAGCAACATATTGTGGCCTCACTGGGCAAGCCTGAAAAGCAGAAGAAAAAGCTCATTGAGATGGGCCCAGATAGAATGGAGAATAGAGTCTATGAGAATGGCATTTTCAAAGGAATGTCATGATTACTTCAGGAGCAAGGACTGACTGTGGAATCCAAGCTCAAGGCTCAATGCAAGGACTTTAAATGCAACCCCAAGGCCACCTTTTGCTGCCAAAGGAGAGTCTCTTCAGTCAGCCTGATTTTGCAAACCAAGAATCTCTTCTGGAGTTGAAGTGTAAAATGCATGGTTTTAAAGTGTTATTCATCCCAAAGTTTCACTGTGAATTGAATTTTATTGAACAGTGTTGGGGTCATGCAAAGAGGGTCTACAGGCAGTGAAGCTGATTTAGAAGCAAATGTGGTGGCTGCACTTGCATCAGTGCCCATTCTCAACATGCAATAGCATGTCATGTTTCTTTCTCTCAGGCTGTTGCAAACAATCAAATCATTTCTTAATCAAGATATGCAACAAGGTCATGCCAGTTTATGGATGCATACTATTGTGGATTCACTGGTGTCAGGAGACTCCTCATCTCTCCCTTCTTTCACTCTCTATTCCTTCATTCTTCCTCTAGTTATTTCCTTATTTCTGCTGTCACTCTTTTACCTTACTGCTTTTATTCTTTCAACACCATCTATTAGTACTATTCTCAGCCCTTGAGGTGCTATGGTTCTTTAGTTATCATTCAGACAAGTGTAGCCAACGCTTCCAGAGGCTTAGTAAGCATTCAGAGGCTTAGTCATCATGAGGCTAGCCTCACAATTACTAAGCAAGTCACATGAAACACGTGCATGACCTCTGGCAATGGCAATTTCCGAGTTTTTGATTATTTTTGGAGATTTTCCCTTTTTTAGATTATAAAATTTATTGTGGCTTTTGTTATGCTGTACAGTTGCTTCTCATGCCTCTAGAGCGTTGGAAGCATCACTCCTGGAATAGGAAATCCCTAGACTTGTTCTCTTTGGATTTTCCTCTGCCAGGTGAGTAGTTATGGTTGTATTACCTATATATACTTTGGATCTCCCTCTGCCAGCTGTGTGACTGAGCCATAGCCTCCAGAGGTTGCCCTTACAACTGGCAGGCAAGCAGCATGGGCATCCAAAAATATCATGGTCATTGTGTGCTTTGAGAGTCAATGTTAGAAGAACTGGAGGCTAACGGCATATATAATTGATTATTGGCTTTCAAAACAGACTCAAACTGTACTCATATTGTAGACTTTGCATGTTATACATATATTGTTCACTTTCATGGAACTTCAACATGTCAAAGTAACATGTTGTTAGACCTCAGGGTTGTGTTCAGGGATATTCATTGGGGCCATCTGCTAACTTTCTGCCACATCTAGTCACATTTGATGGATATGAGTGTCATCTACCTTACCATTAATGTAGGGCACTGAACAAAAGACATGCTGGAGCATGCTGGGGGCATGCCAAGGTGTAACAGGTCCCCAGCATGTCCGTGGCATGCCCCAGGGTGCGTGCTTGGGTGTGAGTGGGACAGTGTGAGTGGGACGTTGATAGTGTCACTATCTCCCTATAAGCAGAATTTGGACTTGTAGCGAGTCTTTGGAATTTAGTTGAAGAGCTATAGGTGTGACTGATAATGTGCAAGGAATCTTTTGTAGTTACCACTGTCAGGAGACAGGTCCTCGGACTGTCCACCTTAGCCTTGCTTAGTCTGTGTTGACATTGGCACCCACATCTAGGCACTATCCAGACCACTCCGGCCCTATTCTGCTCCATCCCTATCTTGGCATCGACACCTGGCAGGTCAGCTGGTCTTCACAGGCCTTTATGCCATTGGCTGGCTTACTCATGCTGACTGTTGCTTACTCATTAGTGCTTAGTACATACCGGCCCTATTAGTCAATATACCATAGTCATAGTGTATCCAATGTAGTATATAAGTAGGAGTAGATGGAACATCCCCAGTCCTAGCAATAGCATTGCTTCTGGGTCTACACATTAGCATTACTGTGAGCTCCTCAGTGATAACCTTGCCTTCTGCTCTTGCCCTCCTGCTCCACTCCTTATCAGTGGCCTGCCTTTTTGCCTGCCAGTTGCTTGTCACTGTGCTTGCTTGACACTCGCCCCACTTGGTGGTTGGCTTGAGTGGTTGATGTGTCTACCTGGCTTTCCACAATGAAGCATCTCCTTACAACCACTCCGTATATACCAAGGGCACCCATATTTCCAGAGTTTGGAAGTTGGTAGCGAAAAGTAACCAGTTGCTGTTGGAAAGTTGCTGAACGCTGTCAGAAAGTTGCAAGACACCATTGGAAAATTGCTGGACGCCTGTTAGATCTGTACTCTGTACTCTATACATGATCTCTGAGGGAAAAAAGTTGTTTTATTCCAGGTTATGGTACAGTTTATATAGTACTTTTAGGAGACGGGCGGTAACCCCCCTACCTTAAACATTACCTTCCTCTGTTCCATCTCTCGCTTCCTGTTCCGCCTGTGGGGCCTTCATTCCATTACTCCTTATTTGGACGTGGACACTCCTCTGCTGCCACTGCAAGTGTCACCGTTCTTGCCGTTTACTCGGTCCACCTCCCCACAGCTAGCGTGGTTACTTTTTTCTTGATCTGTTGGCCCAGAGCTTCATGCGTCTCCTCTCTGAGTTGGCCGTGCTGTGAGGTTCAACCTGCCGCCTCTACCGCCCCTTTGCACTGGAGTTCCTGTTTTGCTGTTTTGGGGCTATTCTGCCTTCAGCAGTACTAAGCCCCTATCAACATGCTTGGACATGGTTTGAGACCTTCATAGGGACTAGTGGGATGTATTCAGGACGTGCGTAGTACTAGATACATCTTTGCAAGATTGCCAAGTCTGTAAGACAAAAAAACTGTCGTGCATGCTTAAATAAACCTTCTTTTTCAAGGATTGTAAATCCTATCACAGACTTTTTGAATACATAATTTCTTTTTTTTTCTATTCAAAAAGGTTGCATCCTATTGTGTTGCATCTCTCTATGCTGCTACCAGTCTACTACTTGGTTGTCAGGGGACTCCTTTTTTTTTTTTTTTTTTTTTTTTGGACGAGCATTTGAAAAGTAGTAGGGAGGAACATCGCCCTAGGCGCCATTCCCCTACCCACTGTTTGGCACCTGGGATTTAAACCAGGTTCAGTTGTACGAGTTATGCCATCATGAAAATTCTCTGCGAGGAAATGCCTTTTATGCACCAAGTGTGGGACTCCTGGCCCAAAAAACTGGGTTATCACCCCACCCCCGTTCTCCTGTTAGGCCAAATACCCACTAAAACCCCGCTATGGGCCTCACCTCTGGGCCCCTTTATTGGGAAGCTGACTTCAAAAGGTGTGCGGTATCATGTGTCTGTAGCCGTTGCTTGTAACACGGACCTTTTTCCTAGCTTCTTGTTTGTTAGTTTTGCGTCTAGCTCAGCTCTGCCCGACATCATCTTCCTCCACCTATTTACTATTTCTTCTCTCGTGTGGGGTATATCCTCGTTCTGGATAACCCTCTTGCAGCACAAGGTCCAAATGAAATATGCAGACTCTACTATTACAATTCTATGGAGGCGAGTGAGGCCTTGCGAAGGCCTACCACTGCCGTCAGCTTGTATGGTTATGAGACTTGCTAGGATCATGTTTACACTTTGTTTCGGAAGGTTCCCCCTGGTCCTTCCCATCCACAGTTTGTTAGCCAATTCCCACACCAGTTTTTGTCCTGTGCAGTCGCAACTTGTGAGGATGTGGTCCAGTGAGTCCACCTCACCATCATGTTTACACACGAGTCTTGTCTTGAGTTCCGGCTTCATACCTGGGCAGTCCCAATACGTGCCTACTTTGTATGCATTGTGTACGCATTTCCAGAGGAAGACCCTGGTTTGTCTCAAGAAGTCCTTGTTTCTTATGCTCCTCCATACCCTCTCCACGCTTGGAGACTTTTTATTTACTTCCCTCACAGCCGCTTTTATTTCTTCAATTCTTCTTGCAGTTCGGCTTCTTTCCACCACTTGGACGTTTTTCCTGATCCACTTATATGCAAGTGCTTGTGAAATTTTTGAGAGTTTGACTCCGGTAACGTGGAGCTCAGTCAGGATCGGCGGGAGTACCATCATGTGATGCTGTTGCATTGCCTTCTTTGCCAGGGTCTCCGCTTCTATTTCCTTTTCTGTTTGGGCTGAGTCCTTCAGATCTCGTATAGTTATTTTTTCTCCATGCATTCTCAGCCGCCCTAAGGCTATCCTTATCAGACCCATGTTTTTCGCACCAAAGAAACCCATGTCTTCCTTTGTTGTTAGGTCCCTCGTTAATAAAGCTACAGTTTCTTTGGATCTCAGGTTAATTGTTACTTCTGTTTTTATGCCTCCTTTCAGAGATGCTAGGATCATGCCTAGAAGTGCATGACCTCCATTGCCTATTTCCTCCAGACTTGTCCATTTTGCGCCTCCGCTTAAGTCTTTCCTTCCATTGAAGGAGACTCCAACTCCTAGTGTATGTGCTATCTTGGGCTCCTCTGACGTTGATTTTAGTCCTGCTATTGAAACTATCAGGGGTCTTTGTTGGGGATTGTCTCTTTTCACTACGTAGATGTTGTCATATCTCGGTCCAGTCGTGAAGATCCTGAAGATGTCTGCAACAGATTCTTCTGCCCCAAAACATGGGTCAAACACATGATCAGACTCGCCCCTTTCCCTGCTCTTGGCCTCATTTCAGTGTTCAAGTGTGTCATACGGTTGATGTGCCTATGGGTTCCATTTGGATGGCAGGGTATTGATCATTTGCCTTGCTCTCATTACACAAGAGTGGGGGTGTGAGCATTGTGTTTCATCCTCTATTTCCATACAACCAACACACTCACATTCATCGGTTTCTAGGTGTGTACGCTCTCGTAGCCTGTCAGCTAGCTGTTCTATTTCTCCAACTAGTCTTATACCATGTTTAGTCTTGAGGCAGTCGGCAATCTTGCCTCTGTTCATTTTTCTCAGTTTTGCGTCCGCTGCAAAATGGTACCAGATTGGTAATTTTCTCATAATTTCTCTGCTGAAGGCTACTCCCTCTGGGCGCACATTGTACTCCTTCGCAGTGTCTACTAGTTCTACAACGTCTGAGCAGACGTCTTTTTTTGGAGAAATCCTAGTTTTCCAGGTTTGGATAAGAGAGGATACTTTGACCCTATTGTCGACCTTGTCTTCTGTCTTTGGCACATTTACAGCCATCATTGCATACGCCACCAGCGCCCACGTTGGTCTGTCTGAGCCTATTCTCAGGTATGACTTGAGCCACATAATTCTTATTGCTTCATTCCGCGTACGGATATCCACCAGGGCTCTTCCTCCTTTGTTAATCGGGCGGAACAGTGTGTTTGAGTTTACTTGGGAACTTTTCCCAGACCACATGAAATTAATTGTTCTCTTTGCCAGGAGCTTTTCTATGGACGGGGGCATTCCTTGTACTTGTGCTAGGTACTAAGTCATGCCCGCTATGACCATTTGTGCTATGTGCCTTCTCCCTTCCATTGTGGGTTTACTTTTTTCCCAATACTTAAGGCTCCTATCTATCTTTTCTAGGACGTTGGTCTACGGTGCACCTAAATCCGTTTTATTTCCAAACCATGCCCCAAGTATTCTGATAGAAGTTCCTTCTTCAACTATGTAGATGTTTTCTGGGATAGGAGCATCTTCGGGCTTCATTCTTTTCTCTCTAAGAACCTTGTTGCGGAACTCTCTAGTCCCAATTGGTATTATTTCTGTCTTTGTGATGTTAAATTTGGCCTTTGATGCTATGCACCAGTCCTCAAGTATCTCATTTAGGGCTTTGAGACTGTCTCCTTCACAAAGGAAAATTGTTGTGTCATCTGCGAAAAGGTTAGCGATCAGCTTTTCCTGGAGGCCTGGAATCTTGAAGCCCTCTAAGTCTGAATCTCTCAACATTGCTGCCAGGGGTTCAATCGCTAAATCAAAGAGCAGACACGACAGTGGATCACCTTGCCTTACACCTCTTGTTATTTTTCAGGGGGAGCTTAACTCCCCGTTTATCATGACTTTCGTCTCTGCATTTTCATACAGTGTTTTCACCAAGTTTATAAACCTCTGGGGGATTCCGAACCTTTCTAGGGTTCTCCATAGATACCCGTGATCAATCTTGTCATATGCCTTTTCTTGGTCAAGGGCCACAATAAGGCTGTTCTCTTCTTTTGCTTCTGAATAATACATCATTAGTCTTATTAGTTTCGTTTGTTCCGCTATGCTCCTTCCAGGAATGAAACCGGCTTGGCAGGGGTGGATAAGATCTGTGATTATTTCAGCGAGTCTCATGGCTAGAGCTTTTGTTAGCAACTTATAGTCCATGTTCAGGCAGGTGATTGGGCGATAGTTTGCTATCTCCATTCTTTCATTTTTCTTATACAGCAGGCACATCCAGCCCTCCACGAAGGGCAACTGGTGCGTCAGGCCATGTTCCTGAATGTTGTTGTATACTAACTTTAGCATTTCTATAATGTCACAAGTTTTCTTTCTTGTTTCTGCTCTCAGGTTTTGTTTTGAATCATTAACAAACTGTCCATTAAAGGATTTCCAAAAGTCATATGTAATTCCATCCAGTCCAGGTGCGGAACTGTTTTTCGTGTCTTTTAACGCCCCTCTTATCTCCTCTTTGTCTAGTAGCTTCCCCAGTTTGTGGTTTTGGTCATTGGTGGTACAGGTTTGGACGGTGTTCAGTGCCTTGTCAATTTTCTCTTCTCTTACTGCTTCTGGTACGTCTCTATGCTCGTTCTGGAGGTTGTTGTGGTAATTTCTCGCCAATTCTGCCATTTTTGCAGAGTTGTTTTCATATGGCGCTTTGCTTTGCACTGGGTTTGACTTCTTAAGTGAGAAAATCATATCCCTGGATTTTGTTTGCTGAGATTGTCCAATACTTACACATTGTTTCCCCGTCAAGCCTGTTTCTTATTTTGATTTTCTCCCTTTTTTCCATGTGGAATCTCTTCTCCAGGTCCTCCAGGCCCTTGGTAGTTTGGTGAGCTTTACGTAATTTTTTCCCTCTTCCGCTAGGCTTTCATTCGAAAGAATTTCTTTTAGAGTCTTTTCTATGTTCTCTCTTTCCTTGAAGTATTGGGGCACAACCTGTTTTTCTCGTTCCCTGGCTATTTCTAATATTTCCTTCTTCCACTCCCCATAGATCGTCTGTGGGTTGTTGTCCAGGCTTCGACTTAGCAGCGAGGACTTCATAGCCTCTATTGCTCTCACACCTCTGTTGATCACCTCGGCATGGAAGACACAGTCATTTATTATGTTTCGCTTTAGTGTCCATTGTCCTTTTCTGACTGTCGGGGCATCTGTATGTGCAATTTGTACAGATGTGAGGAAGTGGTCTGTGCCTGGTATCCCAGAAGGGCTAATGTTCCAGTCACGGGCTGCTATCGCTATATTGTCCATTAGGTAGATTCTATCGATTCTTGACATGGATTTTGTTGAGTCTTGCATGAACAAGAACACTCTCGTTGTCGAGAAACTCTCCCGCCATGCGTTGCACAGCCCTTTTGTCTGTTTGAGTGCATCAAGGGCTTTGATTGCCTCATGCAGATCACTTCTCACTGGTAGGCGGTCCTGTCCGTCCTCTACCATGTTGAAATCGCTGGCCATTACATCAACTCTAGTTCCTGGGTATCTTCTTAGATATTGTTGGATGCCCACCCAAAAGTCTTTGTTCTCCGTTCCATCGGTTTCTGTTACATTCGGAGCATACACATTAAGTATGTTCACGACTTCATTTCTGTGCCATCTCACTTTTATTAGCATCACTCTCCCTGGTACGATCTCTGTCATTTCTGCGTCTTGTGTGTTTATTAGGTTCTTATTCAGCACTATTGCTACCCCGCCTTTTCCAGTTGAGTTTTTGGGGTGTTCGGAGTGGAAGATTTTCATCCTCTTATCGAAGAGCCTTTCTATGTCTTCCTTTCGTTCGCTTGTAAGGTGGGCTTCCTGTATGAGGAGGATACCAATCTTCCTGTCCCTAATAACTTGGTTGATGTGGTTCCACTTTATTTCAGAGCGCGGGGCTTCGGCACTCCGGTAACCTCGTATGTTGAGTGTGGCCATTCTCAGCGCTGCTTTTGTGTTCTTTTTTGATCTACTCTGTTGTTGATTTCCATAGCCTGGCATCCTCCTTGTTTGTGTACCCAGGGGCTTGTTTGGCCATTGGGTATTTGCAATGCTAAACTTGTCAATCTCTAAGGCTTTGTTGTCCTCCAGCTACACTCCCTCGTCCAGGGTTAGTGTTTTCATTGTTCATGTTCCATGGGCCCGTGTCAATGACAATTTGACTTGTGTGGTGGTTAGAGCTTCCGCCGTTCAACGGCTCTCCTTGGGCTCCTCCATCCCCATTATCACTCACACTGTCATAGTTTTGGGATAGGCCACCCCGATCGTCCCTACTGGCGGCGTGTTGAATCTGAGTGGTGGCTGTCTCGCTAGACTCTCCTTCAGTAGAGAAGCCAGTACCAGTTGATAGATTCCA
Organism: Termitomyces sp. MG148; assembly: GCA_003313785.1. NCBI lineage: Eukaryota > Fungi > Basidiomycota > Agaricomycetes > Agaricales > Lyophyllaceae > Termitomyces > Termitomyces sp. MG148. Next base: position 13,886 of record QLOM01000736.1, read on the forward strand.
TTGTAAAGTTGTATAATGATAAGTAGTGGTTGATAAGACTTACCGAGTAGCCAACCATGCTAGCTCGGGGTGAACACATTTCCCAAGTGTTCAGGGGGGACGTTGCATCAGAGCTTTAGGTTGCTTAGTGGGATCAGCTTCCGTAGCCTCTTAGCTTAAGCAGGACTGCTGCACGGCACCTTCCTCTATTTTTTATAGACTGCTGTTTTTTGTCTTTCGACATGGGCTCATGACCTACATGTACCTCAAGAGGCCAATATATTTCAGTCATCTGCTCTTACGTTTATTTTGAATTCATCCACTGCCAGCAAGACCCACTTGCTATGCATGGTAGCGCACTTCTCAGGACCGTCTTGGGCCTCCACTCAACAGGTACCACTGTTAGGTACAGGACATAGTCTATTCACTTTTAGTTTTAGAGGAGTCTTCAAAAACTACAGAGGGGCAGTAAGCAAACTACTGCCAATGACCTCTAAAACCTCGTCGGCCATAGGGTCTACTACCCCTACCTCCTCTGCCTCTGCTCCTTCCTCTGTACGCTGAGCCATCGTCAGTGCTATTCATCGATTCATTGCCGTAAGCCCTTGTAGAGGTTTGGTACTGCTGATCCGGAGTGGGTTTGTAGCCCAGCCATCCAGGTAAGTCGGGGAAGGGGCAATTTAAGGTGTCATGGTCGATGGATTTACAGTTTGCGCAAAGTAGTGTTTCCTTGCTGCGGAGTGGGATGCCGAAACCCAAGGTTGCGGAGGAGAAAGTGCACATTCTCATGAGTTGTATGAGCTTTATATGGTCTTTGTCTGATAAGTAGGAGTGATGGAGGAAGACATTCCAACCTCGAAAATCTCCTCCATTCGCGTTGCTTCTCTTTACGTCAAGGAACTTTACAGAGATATTATTGATGATGTCGTTGGCCACGCTGTCCTTCAGCCCAGGTGTGCAGTCCATGATGTGTTTCATTACCGGCTCTGACCCCTTTATGCAAGATCTTACAAGGTCCGTGACTGCCTGCCTTGCTTCCACCAAATCATCAAAGGTCAGGCCATATATGGTGAGCACAAAGATGGGGCGTTGATCTTTGAACGGCTTAAAGATAATCGTGATCTCACTCGTTGACACCACTTTGAGACTCGTCAGGTATTCCACTTGGGCAGGCATGATGCCCAAAACAAACATGTGGTAGGGGTTGGGGAAGCGCTTCGATTCCTTCGGGTGCTCTTGTTGTGGGTAGAACACTCCTAGAGCGACATTGTCGTCGATATGGATGAGACCTTTGATGAGTGCCCGCGTCTTGTCAACTGTGGCTAGGCAGTTTGCCTCGTACTTAGCTCTGAAGACCCTGGCCCAGAGTTTACCTGTAATGACTTTCCTCCATGCATTAATCTGAGCGGGGGCGACATTATCCAGAGGGGTGGAGTCGAAGTGGATCTTCAGCCAACCCCCGTTAGGGGTCGCCGACCTCTGGAGGCTAGTGGTGTTAGTTACCATGTAGTCCTCGACCTTGGTGTCCACATGTATAGCATTGTACATGGGGGGGCGATTGCTGTGGGCGATTGAGGGGGGGAGGCCCTCATGGAGGGTAAGGATTTCCTTCTGAGCGGCCTTTCTGGATGCGGGCTGGGAAGTAAACCTCAAAACGCCCATGCTGGGGGCCAGGTCTGCCTTCTGGCAGAGGGGAGCTGACAAGCGGGCCGCCACTGGGGATTTGCAAAGGATATCGTCCCATGCTTGGTCAGCTACTGCGGTTACACTCTGGTCAAATGGGTTGTCATTGACTTCCATAGAGTCCTTAGCTGTGTTGGACCTGGCAGTACCTGGGATCCCCTGCGTTCCATTTGGGGTACTGGCAGTGGTGCCCTTGCCAAAGGCAAGTCTAGTGGTGTCCACTGGTGAGTTCTCTGGGCTTGTTCTCTGGTCGTCCAGGGCCCTTGTCGCTGGGACCCTGGGGTGGTGGGGGGGAGCTGTAGTCAACAAAAGAGTTCGATCCAATGCGTGTGGGAGTTCTGAGAGAAGCGGAGGCTCCGGAAGTGTGTCTCTTAGGTGTTCTGTCCTTCATGGGGCTAGGTGGCTGCTGCCTCTTGGAGTTTTCTGAGGCTCTGGTATGACTCTTTCCAAAGATCAACTTAACTCGTCCAGGCAAGGACTTGTGGGCCACCCCTACGTTGGCTGACATCTGTTTGGGGAGTTGTGGAAACTCCTTCATTAGGTGTTCTAGCCCTGTCTCCAGGGTCCTGGCATGGAATTTTATTAGTTCTCTGCTAACGTCAAGACCCTCTCAGGCTTACTTGTCAGAGGACGTGTCGTGTGCCGGCGGAGCCTGTAGCATGGCTGCCTGTTCAGCATCCTGGGGGGTGGGTCCACCTTCTGCGCTTGGTGGGGTGTCTGGTCTGGCAGTAGTAGCGTTTTGGCCATTGGTGATCATCATGTTATGGTTGCTAGACATGGCGCTTGCTTTGGTTGTGTGGTGAATGGGGTTCAGGTTATATGGAGAGATGGAGAGAGAGGTGGGTTGGTGCTGCAATGTGAGCTCTTTAAGTCTTCAAAGGCTTCGTTTTTCTACCCTGAGCCTGATAGGCCTCATGTTCTTGTCATGTTCGGTTAATGTCAGGAATGACAAAGTGTCCCCCTTTATTGCGAAAAACTTTGCCTGCGAGAGGGGGTTGGGCACTACGTGGCCTCTGGTTATGGTATCGTAATGATTTGAGGACGGATGAGCTCACTCTATCATATGAGTCACCCTACACTGTACTCGTCCGGCTGTACTACGCCTTGCCTCATGGGATGGCGCTATGTGCGTGGATGTGGGTCCATCATGCATGTTAGGACCGCTGACATGGCCAAAGAGTCGGGGGGACTACTCAGTGGTTGCGCGTAGGTTCCCTGGAGGTGCTCCTATCCACGTCTGTGGCAGGGGTGGGGTTGTATTGGGGGGGCATTGACGACACCTTTTGGAGTCTAGTGTCTTTTGACACTTTGTATGGCACCTTTCAGTGCGTCCCCCGTTTGGGGGACACAGATCAGAGTTAACTGCCTGTTTAGTTTGTGTGAGTTTGTAGGTACCACATGGTGGTTACCGGTCAAGAGGCCCCCTTGTCAGGGGACTCCTCATTTCTCCCTTCTTTCACTCCTTATTCCTTCATTCTTCCTCTATTGATTTCCTTATTTCTGCTGTCACTCTTTTACTTTACTGCTTCTATTCTTTCAACACTATCTATTAGTACTATTCTCAGCCCCTAAGGTGCTCTGGTTCTTTAGTTATCATTCAAACAAGTGTAACTAATGCTTCCAGAGGCTTAGTCATCTCGAGGCTAGCCTCCAAATTACTAAGCAAGTCACATGAGACATGTGCATGACCTCTGGCCATGGCAATTTCCGAGTTTTTGATGATTTTCCTTTTTTAGATTATAAATTTTATTGTGGCTTTTGTCATGCTATACAGTTACTTCCCATGCTTCTGGAGCCTTGGAAGCGTCACTCCTGGCATAGGAAATCCTTAGACTTGTTCTCTTTGGATTTTCCTCTGTCAGGTGAGTAGTTATGGTTGTATTACCTATATATACTTTGGATTTCCCTCTGCCAGCTGTGTGACTGAGCCATAGCCTCCAGAGGTCGCCCTTACACTGGTTATACCAGTTTTCCTTCCCTTTTCCTTGGGTGTGGCTTGGGTCATGGTTTGGGTCTTAGCTCACTCTCTACAACTTCTACTGTGATATATTGTGGTCCTCTCTATTGTCATGCAAAAAATTAGTGCAGTGAGCCTTTGATAATTTGTCATGGGGCAATAACTTTAGATGTAGTTTCTTTGGTTTTAACCATCTGCATATAACCAACAATTTGGCCTGGATAAATCAGCCATAACAATGTTTGAATGGATGAATGACTTGCCATCAGAATCATAGATAGGTAGATACTCAAAGCTACGAGATCAATGATGTCTTCCATTATAATTTTCTTTGGGCACAAAATAATGATATAAGTGGCGAATAAATCCCTTCATCTCATTTCAGCACTGTCAAGGGCTGATAGGACCATAGATGGACTCACCAGAACCATAATAATTTGTTCAATGGATGCTTGCAAACAATTGAGAGCAAAAAACAACAAAGGCTCAAGGTCAAAATGTCGAAATCAGTTTTATTTTTTTTCCTAATTGAATAACAGAGGAACATAAAGAATTTCTAGAAATCAAGCACAGTTTTTGATCACAAAACTTATTACCCATACAGAGATCGATCACAGTTTCGATCACAATAACACAAGTTGAGCCATGCCATGGGCGGACGTGATAATCTTCAATGGGATGTGCCAAGCAAGATTTGAGGCGTGCTTGGCCATGACTCAAGCATGGATGGGATGTTACTGGGTCGTGCTGGGTCGTGCTGGGGCGTGCTTGGGACGTGAATGGGGCGTGAATGGGGACATGAATGGGACATGACTGGGACATGATGGGACATGATGGGTGAGACTTGCGAAGTCGCACGGAGGCTATTGGCTGTTGCACTATAACCGCTCCAATCTTTAGATTGGACCAAAAATTCATGTCTTGGCAGCTATTGACTCGGCGGTGTCGAGAGTTCTCCAGATTCATCACCATTGGGGCGTGCTCAGGTAGTTGGGCGTGAAAACCATGGCACGCCCCAGCGCGTCTTTTTCCTGTTACCCTTCAGGAATGGTATAACAGGTTTCTTTTACATTTTTTCCAATGGAAACACCTTCCAGTACTAGCAGTGGAAGGAAGAGATGCACCGAGCTTCGAATTTGAAATTTGAACCCGAATCAGACAATTATTGACAAGGGGGGAGAGTTCACATAAAGCAGCGTCAGCCCATTTACGAGCATCACCCTCACTGAGAGACTAAAACAAGAATGAATGATGATAATCAAAACTGCGTCGCTACCAAATACGCTTGACCATAGTATATCTCGTTAGATCCTCCAAAGCCACTCGGCCTTTCTTGCCCTGCTGACCAGGTTTGTTCTCTCCTATCTCCGCTGTCCGAGGTACGTCGTCCTCTTCGTTATCTAAAAGGCTCTTTAGTTTTTTGTTATACACCTAAAAGCCGGGATCAACAAGGAAACAACAGGGGCCAGCAACTTGAAGAGACTTACTCGCTCTTCTTTCCCTTCGCCAATCGGGTCACGCCCCCAGTTATTCACCACGTCTGCTGCTTCTCGAGCCTCCATACCTTCGCGCCGCTTTGAAGCATAACTGACGAGGTTGACGCCAAGAATGACCTTGACCACGAGGAAACTGAACCAAGGTGGGATCAACCAAAATAATCTTGAGAAACTACTGTTTAAACACACCAGATCCAGAACAGGAAACCTATAGTCGCCCACGTCAGGTAATTGAGGATTTCCGCAGGATAGAGCGAGGGGGCTGCCCACAAGGACGAGAAATTGGGATGTACAGCGAACATCAAGGAAACGGATTGGGATCCAATGAGAATAGACATCACGGCGAGAGGCAAGGATGCGAAACCCAATCTGCGCGCAACCAGAGGAGACTGGTCGACATATGAGTGCTATGTCGTCGTCAATGGACATGGTTTGGCAGGATTTATGGTGCGGAACAATACCTTTCGAGCACTTCTTCGTCCCACAGCGCTTGCAGTGGCCAAATCTCGGCACAGAACGTCAGCATAGCGCTCATAGACTGACGGACGAATGTGGTTGAATTTCGTGATGAAGGCGTGCTTCAACCAGTCAACGACCATTTCCGAGGCCATAACAGTTATAACTGGCTAGAGAAGAACGAGGTCAGGGGAATGAACGTGGAATAGAAATAACATACATATGAGATAATCCATAGAACATTGTTCCCTCTGAACCATCCGAAGCTCTTTGGAAGAACGAATCCTTCTGATAAGTCAAACTCTGAACCACTCAGCTCGATGAGATTACGGAAGGCGACAACACATAACATGAGGACCAAGGTAAATCGTTCCACAATATCTAGGACTCCCTATAGCGCAACATAGCTGAGAAAGTAAAAGACATACCGGCACAGGTAATTTGAAAAAGGTTGTCCTTCTCGAACTTCTTGAAGACACTTCCCTTGATCTCGACAAATTGGTTGGATACAAGGAGTGTTAATAGTGCATGGTCGTACGAGTTGATGGCCACGTTCAGAGATATGAGATGATAGACCATGAGGAGGGCGTGAGTCACTAGATATAACGCGTTAAATTTGCAAAACAGGAACATAGCGGCACTACTGACCAGTATATGCTGTTGCAAGAGTAAAATAAAGGAACGGCCGGAGCGTATGACTGGTGACTGGCATCCTGCGCGACAAAGGTTCCAACGTAGACCTTGAAAACAAGCAATCGAGTATATCCTGTCCAATGGACGCACAAAGTCGATCGCCAATCTATATGTCCTGTTAGAGGCAACTACATAGCTAATAAGATTATATACATACTTCAAGTGCGTTAAAAATGACGTACAACTTGATCGTGTCTTGTCCCCGGATGGTGTGATAAATTTTGCTTGCATCCGTCAGAGGAACCAGAATAAAGACAGAAATGACAAGCAGAAGAGTACGGAGGATATCGGCCTTCTGAGATGGTGGAAGCGGAGGGGGCTTGGACCGTAACATGTTGGTCAGGAACCGAAAGAAGGCGAATGTAAAGCGTATTGGCAGGACTGTGAATGTATAAAGGAAAGAATCGAGACACACAATGAACCCGAAGCCGATAATCTGAAGACGATGAGAATGTGCATGAAAGTAAATCCAACGTAAGTAAGTACCTTTTCCATGGCCAGCGGAATACTCAAAAAGTTGCTAACGCGTTCCCACTTCATCTCCTGATGCGAATCAAAGTCTGTCGCAAGAAGCTCCTCCTGAAGATAGTCCCATAGCGAGAATGGAGCAGTGGCAGGCTTCAACTCGACCGCTTCTACAGTAAGCCTTGCATTGAAGGTCTCAGCGAATTGGGCTGGTGATTCATACGATCGAAGTGGTGGAGAAGTTAATATTGGACTCGGCGGAAGTGAGGAGTACACCAGTGGTATCGGTTTCTCTTCTTCTTTGAAAAACATATGTCGATGAGATGGTGCCGATCGTATGGACCCTGATGGGTCTGCAGGGTCTTCTGGCTCGGAATCCTCCGCTGGACGATGAGGTGTGAATCCCAAGGAGGTAGCTGGAGGACTATTTCGGCGTTTCACCTCATGTTCCATAAATGTTTCTGTCCGTGGCGCGTCTCCGTTTCGATTCCATCCAGGCTTGGTGGGTGAAATTAAAGAAAAGCGACGTCGCAGTTTCCGATGACGACTAGTGACAGGCACGTTCGTTGGAGACATCGATAATTTGACAAGTACTAGGATGTCGGATGTGAATCGAAATTAAAAGGCAGGCCCACCCTCAGGCCCTTTGCTGCGTAAGGTCAACGGCTGATCTCATGGACGTGACGCGAGTGTGTGTCAGCAGCCTTGGGTGTCAACAGAGTCAAATTCATCGTGAAGCCTGCGCAAAACTCAGGTTCATCGATAATATTGCGCCACAGCCTGGTTCTTCGATAAGTGAACGAAGCAAAGAAGCAAAGCCCAGCAAAGCAATCCTTTGACAGTCATTTGCTTCAACTGCATCTTGTCACGTGGTTTATGGAAAGACTAACGGCGCCATCAGTCGCATCAATCTCCCATGGCTGTCCATAGCTCCGAGTACTCACGAGAATTTTGCCACAGTATCCATGCATGCATTACTATAGCTCTACCGCAACCCGGTGGAGGCTGCTTCGTCTAGCTCTCATTGTTGTCGTCATCGCATCTCTGCTTGTATCTTATTTTTATCTTCAATCTCGACCGTCATACGCATATTACAACAAACTAGCCGAGCATGAGCAAGCCGAATCTTTGAGGTTTATACGCAACTCTCCTGAAAACAAATACGTCAAGTTCAAACAATTACAAGGAGCTGGCTTCAATAACCAGGCACGTCACTAATCATGCTATCGGTTTCCAATTTCGTTGACTTTCATGATCTACTAGGCTCAAGAAGTGCTGCTATACCATCATCTTGCTCTACAGACCTCCCGCGTCTATGCTTACCAGCCTATTATCTGGCGTCCGCGTGGTCCCGAAGCCACCGTACCTCTATCCGCTTTCATGCTAGGCGTAGCCCGCAACAGCATCAGTGCTTCAGTGTTTGACGAGGTTTGCTCTCCAGAGGAGACGAGGCATGTAACGATCAGGGTCAATCATCCCGCCTTATGGGAATACGCGAAAGTACAACTCTCCGGAAATGAAAAGTGTATCATTGTGGATGACAAGATATTGAGTTGGAAGTACGTGCCATCTTTATTTCATTCATAAGCGTTATACTGACCTTAGAATAGTTACCTTGCTTCCCCAGCTCTTCATGAAATCTGGCCGGATTTTCAGA
>QLOM01000738.1:0-16362 GCA_003313785.1 Termitomyces sp. MG148
TTGCTGTCTCCTCCGGGATGGGGGTATCTGGAGAGGGCACTCCAGCAATGTCCCGGGCCGCCAGGAGCTGCAGGAGTAGCTCCTCTTGCTCCTCCAGGGAGAGGTAGCGCACTTCCAGACCCCTGGGGCAGTGACACGTGAAATGGCCCTGCACGCCACAGCGTTGGCATGAGAGGGGGAGCGGGGCGCGCTGTCGGGAGGCATCCACATCCATTGGCGTGCCTGGAGGTAGCGCCGGAATTGTCGGGGGTGCGACCGTTGCCATGGGCGGTGCCGGGATTGGGAACCTGTGGGGGAGCATCGTGGGGGGTCACGTCGGAGGCGCAGGATGCGCAGGCTTGCGGAGGTCATGCTTGAGCTCCATGAGCTGCCATTGCTCCCGGGCCACCCGGTACCATGCCAGGACCTGGTCGTCAGCCGGTCGACCCTCCGCAAGGTTGTCGATGCGCTCCATCAGGGTCGGATGGAGCCCTTCCCGAAAGGTAAGGCAGAGTTGCAGGCTGTCGGGGTACTCGGCCTGCTCGACCAATGCGCGGAACGAGTTGATGTACTTGTCCAGTGAGCGTTTCCCTTGGCCGTACTGCTCCCTGTCCCTCAGGATCAGCGCGGCACTTTTGGCGGGGTTCCAGGGAAAGAACTCGTCCCGGAACTCTTGTTCGAACTCAGTCCAGTCCGTAAAGCTCACGACACCTCCGAGGCGTCGGAAAACCCTCAGCGTGTAGGTGGCCGCTTGTCCCAACTTCATGTAGGACAAGACCCATGCAATTTTCAGCTCGTCAGATACAAAATTGTCGCCACAGAGCTGGAGATAGGTGGCGCATGACTGGAGGAAGCGTTCCCCGGACGCGCGGTCGCCGTTGTAGACGTCCGGGGTTGCCAGGCGCGGGATGTTGGAGCGCTCCCGTGCCAGGATGGGGGATTGCACAGTACGTGGGCGTTGCACTGGCGGAGTAGGCGGCGGGGGGTGGCTTGGGTGAGTTGCACCTGCGTTTCTAGGTGGAGCAGGCGGGTCCAGGCTTCCTTGCCGGAGGCGGCAGCGTCCGGGAGCGCTTCTGGAGCGGCGGGCTGAGACATAGACAAGGCAGTGCTTAAAACTGGTGGGGGAGCAACGAATAGGAGCCAAGAGGTGTTTGGCGGCTATAGGGGGCTACCAGACCGGAATTAGGAGACTTGTTCTGCTGTAAGGGCGACCTCCGGAGGTTGCGGCTAAGTCACACAACTGGCAGAGGGAAATCCGAAGTGTATTAGAGACAGTACATATTACAGGGAAGTAACTAATCACCTGGCAGAGGGAAATCCAAAGAGAACAAGTCTAAGGATTCCTCTGCCACGGCGTGGCGCATCAGTGCGGGGGCGGGGGCATGAGAACGACTGTACAACATCTCGGAGAAGTCCGACGACTGCAAGGGAGCGTCCCGGAGACCTCCGGGATGGCCCGAAAAGGAAATGGCCGGAAAAGGAAGTCCGGAGGGTCCCGGAGATCTCCGGGATGGCCGGAAAAGGAAGTCCCCTGACAGCCTTTGGCTAGTGACTCGATAGCAATGTTAAAAAGTAAGTACGATAATGGATCTCCTTGCCTGACCCCTCTTGTGACTTTATATGGTTTACTTATTTCACCATTTAGGATTACTTGCGTGTTTGCATCCTCATATAATGACTTGATTGTCTTGATGAGGTTCTCCGGAAACTTAAATTTTTTTAAGGAGGCCCATAGAAATTGGTGGAGAATTCTATTGTACGCTTTCTCTTGGTCCAAGCACACCACCATTCCGTTTATTTTCTTTTCTTCACACCATTTGATCATCAAATGTGCCAGCTCTGTCTGATCCTCGATTCTTCTGCCTTTCATGAATCCTGCTTGATCCTGGTGTATTATTGTTGGAGCCGCTTTGCTTATCCTTATTGATAGCGCTTTAGTTAGTATTTTGTAGTCGGTATTGAGTACTGTTATTGGCCTATACTTGCCTGGTGAGGTTCTGTCCCCTTTTTTATAGATTGGGCATAGCCACCCATCTGCGAAGTGTGTTCCCTCCTCCATGCCATGGGTTCTTATGTCGTTGTATACTTTGGTAAAGACTCCTATTACATCAAAGCCTTTTTTTTCTGTCTCACTTCTACTTCTGTACATATCACTTAGTTCTTTCTATATTTCCTGCGGGATGCAGTCAAGCCCTGCTGCCCTGCCATTTGGTAGCGTTCTCATTGCCATCTCTATCTCTTCCTCAGTCAGAGGTCCATCTAGTTCTTCCCTGTGGGCCTCTGGGACTTCCTTTTCTACCTTACTGAGGGTTCTTTCCATCTTTTGTTCATGCAGGTCTCCATTCAAGGGAAAATCTTCCAATTGGAGTTGTTCGTGGTAGTCCCTCATTATTTCCGTCATTTTTTTTGACCTCCTCTCCAGGAACGCTCCTTTATCTGAGGGGGTTTTCAGCGCTACTATTACGTCTCTTGGCTTTGCTTCCTTGTTCATAGCAGTCCACGGTCGGGATATTGTTTCTCCATAGATTGAGGCATGTGCTGTCACTGTGTCTCTTGCTCTATCGAAGCGCATTTTTTCTAGTTGTCTTATGCGGTCATCCAGGAAGGCCGCTTCCATGCACCTTGTATCTTTGTCTAGGGAGTTATCATGATGGATGACTTCTCTATCCTTCTTCAAGGCTTCTATCTCCCTCTTGATCTTAGGAGTTTTCTTTTTGGAAAAGTCTCGTATTGTTTCAATAATTTCTCTCTTGAATTCTCTGTGTATTTTTTGCATATTTTTCATTGGAGTACATGCCACTTGGGCCTCTTGTTGGTCTACTTCATACTTCATACCTACTTTCTCAAGAATTCCCATGAGCTCCGTATCATTCACTAGGCTGATTGGGACTGCATATCTACCGTCTCCTAGGTGTGGGAGCTTTGGGTTCAATAAGTTTGCATACACAATGAGATGGTCTGTGTTGATTCCTGTTCTTTCAATTTCCCAATTCCACGAGAAGGGGATTAGGTTTTCTTTTATATAGATTCTGTCTATCCTTAACTGGTATGGCCTACCTGTCATATAGAAGGAAAAATCAATTCTTGCAGGATGTTCCCTTCTCCACCCGTCTGCTAGTCCGAGGTGGGATTTCAGGTTAATCAGCTTACTGACTGCGCTAGGACAGTCTTTGTGTGCTGGGAGTCTATCAAGGGCTTCTTCTACAAGGTTCATATCTCCAAGCATAATATGGGGCTTGGGGCGGTTTCTCCTGGATGTTCACCAGGTTTGTAGTTTGTTCCAGAAGTTTCCATTTTCCTGGGGGTTGTTAGGTGCATACACGTTGACACACACAAAAGCTTTCTCCTTGTGCCAAAGTATCTCTAGTAGTTGGACTCATCCTGGGATAATCTCCATGTTTGATGCCTCCTTCCATCATATGTTCTTTTTGTTTAGAACAAAAGCTACTCCCTTGGCGTTTGTGTGGTTTTTGTCAATACTCAATATTATTAGTAATTGTCTCTCGAAGAGTTTGTTCAGGTTGTCCCATTCTTCACTCTTAAGGTGCGTTTCTTGGACTGCTAGAATATCTATGTTCTTTTCTCGCATTATTTGGTTTATTTCGTACCATTTTGCGCTTGTGCTCTCCGAGCCTCCTCCTTTCATGTTTAGTGTTGCTATCTTAATTGCTCCTCTCTTAGCTTTCCTTTTTCTCTTGAGCTCCGGGGTCGGCCTTTCTGGTTTGGCTGGAACAGTTCCGGGGTTGTTTACTGGGGCCTCTCTTTGTCTTTGGTCTGATGTTTCATTGTTATAGATCTGTCTAATTTGGGTGGTTTCTAGATTCTCTTATGCGTCAGTATTCTGGATGGTTTGGGGGGGTGATCCCTGTTGTGTTGGGTATAGGGTTCCCGGTGTCCTCAGAAGAGAGGTCCTGGGTATTGCACATCTACCTCCGATCCCCCTTAGGTCGTCATTGAGGGCGTGGCCAATGGTTGAACCAGCGCCCTCTCCTACCCTGAGAGGGGCTGTTGCTGTTACCGTTGTATGTTTTCCATTGTGTTATATCAATATTTGTTGTGTCAGGAGTAGGTTTTGGACCATGTCTTAAGATACCTCAAGACTTAGCAGGATTGCTGCACCGGCATGGTCCTTCGTAAATACGATGCCGTCTGGTTTTTTACCCAACTCAGCTCGGGGGTCCCGTCAGAGTTACCTGTCGCCTCTTGGCTCAGTAAATTCACTCTGGCATCAGACCCAGGTAAGATTCTTTTTGAATGTAGAGCAGATTTATTTCTTATGGTAGTGTCTCACATTCCTGTCTCTAGTGCTAGCATCATCTACGTTCCTTCTTTATAAAGAGACTCTGGCCTTGGCCTCTTCCCCTCCAGGCTTCAGTTCTGCAGTAGGGGCGGTTGTTATTATATGAGCGTGTTCTATCCTCTTTGCTTGAGGAGGCAAACTCAGCAGTCTCCTCTACCTTGTCCGTTTCCTTGTTTCCGTACCATCCATCCAGTGTCGTGAAGTCACAGTGGTCGGGGTTATGGTTGGCTCCTTTACAGTTGTAACAATGGAGGCGGTTCTCCTCGTCCATTGGTGTGGTGCTGCCATGGTCCATGTCCACGAATCGGAGGTCCTTGATGTGCTGAAGCACCACAAAATAGTTTGTCCACAACAGAGGGGGTGGGTTGGTTGAAGAAGATGTTCCATCTGACCTTCTTGGGCCTAGCTACCTTCACCCGGTCTACAGCCTCCTCCCCCTTTTCTAGTCGCACTTCCAGCGCTTTGATAATGTCCATTGCAGGGTCTAGATTGTGCTGGGAGGTGTTGTCCTTGATTAGTTGTGCTTTAATTAAGGTGACGAGCGTTTTGTTTTGGCTGAGAACTTTTTGTACAATATTGGTTACTGTTTCCTCTGCCTCTGCAATTGCGTCTTTGTTTCAAATGCTAAGCAAGAACCCCTCAATTGTGCACAGGAAGCAAGGGAGTGAGGGGTTGTACGGGAGTATGAAAGCCGAGGCGTCCAGGGTCGAGATGATCGGATGTGATACTAAGATTGCATATGCTCTCTGGGACATGCCGGAGGCTAGAAAATGGTAGGGTGGTTTCTGTCTCTCATTTCTGCGCCTCGAGCTGAGTTCCTTGTCTGGCTGGGGAGTCAAGAGCTTGACTTTCTCTCCGGTCATGTTGAGCACAAGCTCCTTCATTTTGTTGCTTAGAGCCATGAGGTCCACTTCCTTGCTAGCCTGCCAGTCACGGATCCAAACTTTTGGTTCCGGGTAAGGGTCAAACATAGCTCTCTGTTCCAGCAGCAGGTTAAACCATGGTGGGGTTGAGAGATGGATTACTGGAAAACCTCCTACTGGCATAGCCGTGTGTATGAGCAGCTTCGGAAGCCAGGGGGACTTCTGTCCTGGGGGTGGTGTGTGACTCTCTACCTTCGCAGAGATTCCCTCCTGTCCCTGGTAACCTCAAGCTATTGGGTGGCAGGGGCGTCCTGGGCTCTCTAGTCAAGGCAGGCATGAAGGACGGGGATTGGTTGACCATTGTGGTATCTCCATCGGGGTCCCGTGTTTCCCTACCTGAGATTGTGAGGCTAGAAAAGACTGGAGGGGGATGGTCAAGGGGGAGGAGCTGTAGATGTCCTTGTCCGACTCATCCATATCGGATCCCTGCAGAGGATTGTCTATGTGTTGTCTCTTACAGTTGTGGCCTCTGTTACCTCTCTGTTTCTCTGGACTAGACGTCGGGGCACATTTCTTGGGATCCGTCGCCTGGGGCATTTGCTAGGGGGGTTAGGATGTCGGTTACCCTATAGTGGTCCTGTTTATTTACTCGCTTGTTCCAGGTCTTCACTTATGTTGCTGTTAATTGTCCCTGGGCCACATTTGTGTCTTGTGAACTGCTTTGTGTATTTTGCTCAGAGTTAGCCCATTTGGGTTATAACTGTGAAAGTTTGCAAACTGAGCATTTGGTGGGGGGGGTACCGTACCGACGTGGGTTTTGGCCTTGGGCCCTTCTCCATCTGCTTGGGCACTGAGGAGGAATGTGGCTGGGGGGACTTGACTGTTCTGCGTGTCAGGCAGGCCTCGGTTGAGGTAGGTATGTGGCATACCGGCGGGTCAGGCGCGGTAGCGGCACCAGTGTTAGTGGTGCACATGGTGGTGTTTGGTCAAGAGTCCCCCCCCACCCTCACCTCACCTTTATCTGTTATCTACTCTGGAAATGTTATTATTTTGATATTTTTTGAGAACACCTGAGGAAAAGGTGGCCGTCTTTTTGGCGCCGTCGATACTTACAGGCTAATAAGCTCAAGACTCGAGATTCAATCAACAGAAAACAATTCACATGCCGTTGAATAGGCCTGATAATATGAGGCTTGGTCGCAGAAATCCACCCAAAGCAATCCGTTGAAAGCAGCAGCTGGTCTGCACGAAAGAAGCACGTTGTAGGTTATAGATAACGCAGACGCGCTCATTGAGTGGGCCGAGAGGGAGGTCGAGGGTTAGGTTATGGACCGCTCGATGATGGCTAGACGAATCGTATGATACTTCTATCTATAATTGATGGGTTTTGGCTGTGCTGCGGGCAGCTGTCGATCTGGGACATTGACAGAGCTGGATTTGATGCCTCGAGGGTTTCGAAAGCCTGACGTATACTTGTATTGTGATAAACTGATTTGCGAGCTGTTTGTGAGAACTATTGACGGTCCTCATACTTATTAGAGTAGATCGTCAGTATAGTCAGGAAGCAGGGAAGGTTACCAATTACTAGTTTGAGTTTGAAATGTGTGATTGCGGGCCGTGACTCGGACTCCGCCCAGTACGGCCACATCAATGGTCAGTCGCTCAGCAACGACTCCAAAGCTCTGCAAGAACAACATTTTCAACACAGCCCAGGATGTGACATTTACTGAGTATATTAACTCACACCTATGTCCCTGTTGGCTCTGTCCACACCCCTCGCAATATTGCAAATGTCCTCCTCAGCTGACCTGACTCCATTGGACTGTAAGTCGTCCAGAGCTACCCCACAACTTATCGAACTCACGCTTATCTAAAGATGAACTCCCCAAGGCCCTGAAAGCCATCATTGATGCCTGGATGCCTCGTCTCTAGGCAATCGCTATCGTCGTCAGTTCTCTTCCATGCTCCCCTGCAGATCACTCCATCTTCTGTAGACCGCCCTCCTCGCCGGCATCGAGGCACAGCTCATCAGCAACCTCCAGCCTGGCCTCTGCCCCGCTGACACCGCCGTCCGCTTCTTCGCCTACTCAGGCCTCATTTTGAACCTCAGTGCAACCCTCTCCACTATCCTCTGCCTCATTGTCTTCGCCTCCCTCCCCACTACTGCCCGCCACATCTACGTCTCCTGCCCACACAGCTACCCCCGCAAAGTATTCGACGGCTCCTCCTCATATATTGACGACCTCAACAACCACTTTACCAGCTAGCACCATACTATTCCCCATGGCCTTAGTTCTTCCTCCGCCGAGATGTACATCCTCAACGCCTTTGGCATCACCCGCGCCTTTCCCTGGGCGTTCGGCCATTGCTTCACGTGCTTCCTCTTCGGCTGTCTCTTTTCATTTGTACACATCAGTCTCAATTTGTGGCTTACAGACTCCACCCATGTTGCTACCATCCTGATGGGCATCGTGGCTGTTGGCTTTGTACCTCCCTTTATCTTAGTGTTCTCCATGAAATCTCGTACCTGCCAACAGTGCAAGGCCAACAAGTATGTCACTTATAAAAGCTCAATTCGTGTGCTCATGTCATTCGTGCAGATAGTGGATTCCGATGATCAAGTTTAATTTGTAGATACACATTCATGTGCTCATGTCATCTGTGCAGGAAAGTGGATCCAAATGGTCAAGTTCAACTTGTACACATGTTGAACACCTGCGATTTTGCCAACAATACTTCTTGTCCACTGTGTAATCAGACTTTGACCTCGTTCCGGTGAAGTTAGTCACACGTCAAATTGATCCATGAAGCTGTTCTGCCATCCAGAGCCCAAGCACTCACAACGCTAGAGTATCTGCTAAAGGGTGTACCATTTGAAGCGATGAAAGCCATCGGATGCTGGTCAAGTGATGCGTTCTATGGTTATCTGTCAAAACACGAGCAGAGCACCATACTTACAGGCCGTGCCCTCACTCCGCAAGTCATTTGTGAGGCTGACACTTGCATTCAGGAGATAAATTGTCATGATACAACACCAATACGTACTTACCTCTACTTTACCATCGTATCACGTGATACTACACTTATCGTTGTTGAGACCCTAGTCAGTTTTCCTTAACTCTATTCACTTCGTTACTAGGTACGTAACGGCACACTAGGTTCCATAACTCATAATACAACTTTGTTACTAGTCTCTTCGTCGTGCTGCATTGCAGACCACCGTCAAGGCCTTACACTTGAATAGAGTTTCAAAAGAAAATTTTGCCCAAGCGTGACAACGCCGGTTCCATCGGAAACAACCCAAGAAGCCCAGGCTCTGTCGTCACCAGAGGAGGCAATCGCGAATATGGTCTTCACCGCACTACAGAAGGACCTCACGGCGCAGTTGCAGGCTGGTCTGGGTGAGTTACAGGCTGGTTTGAGTGAGCTGCGGGTTGGTTTGGGTGAAATCCAGGTCGGACTGGACGCACTCGCGGCCTGTGTCGCGGTCGTCGAGCGGGCAGGCTGGCCCAGGCCTACCATCAGCCCCCCGGAGAAGTACGACGGGGTCTTCAAACAGCTCACGGATCAGTTCGTGCGACAGGTCGAGGCAGCGGCGGAATTCGAGCTCTTCCGCGATGACCGCCAGAAGATCTTGTGGGCGCAGTCGTATCTGACAGGCTCGGCCCAGGCCTGGTCGTGCGTCATCACGACTGGTCCGGAGGATGCGGGTCTTAACCCTTGACACTTCGAGTGGGCCACGTGGTTGGCAGATTTCAAGGTGGCCTTTGGATTGCGAGACCCAGCGCAGGACGCGCTGAACCGTATTGCTGTCCTCCATCAGGGCTCGAGGTCGATAACAGAGTACTGCACTGCCTTTTTCGAGCTGAAGACCAGGCTTAGCCCCGCGGACGCAGCCAGCGATTATGTGAGGGAACGTTTTTGGAAGGGGTTGAGCGTAGCGGCGATGGAGGCTCTGATTAACACGGACTTCGAGACGGCTGAGGAGGCGCGTGACATTCTGCTGCACAGGGAGAGCCGACTTGCGGACATGGTCGCTGCACAACGTAAAGAGGCTTGGCAGCCTGGCTCGACCGCCTCTTGTGCACCGGCACCTGTAGCGAATGTGCCGGCCGCGACGACATCAGCGTGCGCTGCATTGTCGCCACCCCCAGCGGACCCCAACGCGATGGACGTCGACCTTGCAAAGACCATGCCGATTACGAGGAAGTGCTTCAAGTGCAAGCAGCCAGGGCATATGATGGCGGAGTGCCCTCAATGGGCGGCAGCGATCAAGGCGGCGGTACGTGAGGTGATGGCGGGGGATGAAGGGAAGGTGGGGAAACCGCTGGCGGTGGGTTTTGTGTAGGGTTGCCCCGTGTCGCCACGGCGGGCGCAACCAATAGGTTCCATGTACTTGCACCTTCCAATGCAGTTGCGTTGCATGGTCCGAACGAGGCAAGCAGTAAGAAACGTAGGCGTCGGTGTGTAGCTGCGGTGATCCACGCGTGGTCTCTACGGTCCCCATACTCAGCGCTGGAACTCCCGATGACTCTGCAGGTGCATTTGCCTGGGGGGGGGGGGGGCAGACGACGGTGGACACACGCGCGATGGTGGACTCAGGTGCAAGTTGTTGTTTTGCTAATCCCCGGTTCATCCGGGAGCAGGTGCTGCCAACAACCAAGAAGAAGAGGCCTCTGCGCCTGCGCACGATCGACAATTCGGAGATCCGCTCAGGTTTGATTACCAAGGAGGTCCACCTACACGTTGTGGTGGGAGAGCACGCTGAAACCCTGGTCTTCGACGTCGCGGATATTGGGGATGACAACCTCATCTTGGGGGTCAACTGGCTTCGCCTTCATAATCCCACCATTGATTGGACGCGCTCAACGGTGGAATTCCAGGTGGAACGGTGCAAGAAGCACTTACCTGTGGTGGGGGGTGCTGTGCCTGGGGGCTCGGCGTGCAGGCGGTCCCAGCGGGGGGTGGCGTCGACTCAGGCGGGCCCACGCTTTTTGGTTCGGGCATTTGCATGGAAGTCAATGTGTGCGGCGCCGGTGGGAGTGCACCTGCTGGTTCGGATTCCCAGGGAACGCCATGCTGGCCTGAAGCTGGCATGCATGCGCAGGACACGTTACCAGCATGCTCAGAAGACCGAGGCTGTCCAGTTGGCACGTGCGTGCATTGACGACGCGATACAGTTGGCGGAAGGGGGGGTGGAGGTGAGTGGCGGGGGTGCCTTTTTTGAGCAGAGGTGGGATCTGGAGTCGGTGAGGACGGTGGCAGGGCCGCAGCTGTTGGCGCGCGGGGCAGCAGGACGGAGCTTTGCGCAGACGTTGGCGGAAAAGGCATGGGAGGCACCGGTGGTGAGGAGGGGGGTGGAGGATATGGTTCCGGCGGAATTCCACGAGTTTCTGGGCGTTTTTGACAAGGCAAGGTTGGAGCGACTCCCGGCGCATCGCGAGCATGATCTGGGTATTGACCTTGTCGACGGTGCAAAGGTCCCGCCACCTGGGAAACTCTACCAACTGGCACCAATGGAGTTGCGTGTGTTGCGGGAGTTCATCGACGACAACCTTGCAAAAGGCTACATCCGTCCCTTGAGCGCACCGTGTGGGGCGCCGGTCTTCTTTGTGAAGAAGAAAGACGGCTCGCTGCACCTTGTTGTGGATTTCCGGGCCCTGAACGCCGTCACACGCCCAGACGCGTACCCGATCCCCCTCACAACGGAGCTCTCGGACCGCCTGTGGTCAGTGAAGGTCTTCACGACGCTCGACATGCGCTGGGGATACTACAATGTTTGTGTTCGAGAAAGCAACGAGTGGAAAACGTCTTTCTGGACGCGCTACGGACAGTTCGAGTTCCTCGTCATGCAGTTTGGCCTGCGGAATGCACCGGCAGCCTTCCAGCGGATGGTGAATGCGCTGTTTCATGATCTGGTCGACGTTTATGTGGTCCTTTACCTCGACGATATTATCATTTTCTCAGAGGACCCCAGCCAGCATGACGTGCACGTCCGCGAGGTCCTTTGGTGGTTACAGGAGGCCGACCTGTTCCTGAAGCCAGAGAAGTGTAGGTTCCGGACGACGGAGGTGGAGTACTTGGGTATGAGGATCTCCCTGGGCCACGTTGGGATGGACCCAGTTAAGGTCAGTGGTGTCACAGACTGGCCAACCCCATGCTGCCTGCGACACGTAAACCAGTTTCTGGGTTTCTGTAACTTCTATCGGCGCTTCGTGAAAGACTACGCAACGATTATGTGGCCACTTGAGCGGCTGAAGAGGAAGGACGTGCTGTGGAGGTGGGGGGAGGAGGAGCAGTTGGCGTTTGAGGCCTTGAAGCACGCGTTCTCCATGGCCCCGGTTCTGTTGATGCCGGACATGCATGCCCCCTTCCACGTCAAGACGGACGCGTCGGACTTTGCGGTGGGCGTGATTTTGTCCCAGCAGGTCACAGGTGGCGAGTGGCGGCCAGTCGCGTTTTTCTTGAGGGCAATGCAGCCGGCAGAACGCAATTACGACGTGCACGATAAGGAGCTGTTATCAGTGGTGCGGGCATTCAAGGCATGGCGCCCTTACCTGGAGGGTAACCCGCATCCAGTTGAGGTGTTTTCGGACCACCGGAATCTTGAGTTCTTCATGTCGGCGTGGGACCTGAGCAGGCGGCAGGCTAGGTGGAGTGTTTTCCTAAATCGTTTTGTCTTTCACATCCACCACAGGCCAGGGCACCTGAGCGCAGGCCTGGACGGCTTATCACGGTGTCTGGACCATGAAACGGGGAGCCCGGACAATTTGGGGCAGCGGGTGTTGTCTGAGGCACGGCTGGGAGAGCGGCGGGTTGCGAAGAGGGGGGTGGTGGTGGATGTGGCGTAGTGCGACAATTCAGAGGTGGTGCAGAAGGTGGCAGCGGCGCAGCAGGTGGTGGCGGATGGAGTGATCTTGGACGCGATCCGGTGGCTGTCGAGGGAGGACCCCAGGCTTGCACCCCTGTGGGAGCTCGAGGCGGCGCCGGCGCTGGTGTGTGCGAGGCTGAGGGAGTTTGTGGTGGATGGGGGGTTGGTGAGATTCCGAGGCCTGGTATACGTGCCGGACGACGACAAAACGAAGCGCATGATACTCCAGCTCTACCACAATTCGATTCCAGCAGGACACCCAGGCCAGGCAAACACGCTGGCCCTTGTAGCGCAGAATTACTACTGGCCACGGATGTTGGAATACGTCCGCCGCTACATGGACGGGTGTGAGATGTGCCAGCGCATAAAACCGTGGCGTCAGAGGCCTTTTGGTCCACTGCAGCCCCTGAAAGTGCTGGACAGTCCGTGGCAACACATTTTGACAGACTACGTGGGTCCACTTCCGGCCTCGCGGGGTTTTGACGCTGTACAGGTTGTCTGCAATAAGTCGACGAAGCGTGTGCATTTCCTGCCAGCTCACTCGACTGACAATGCCGCAGCTATGTGCGACACCTTCATGGAACGCGTCTGGTGCCTCCACGGTACTCCCAAGAAGGTGGTGTCGGACCGGGGCCCGCAGTTTGTCGCGCATTACACCAAGCGGATGTGGGAACGATTGGGCATTAAGCTGGCTCTGTCAACGGCGCACCACCCCCAGACAGATGAGCAGACGGAGAGGGTGAACCAAGAGTTGGAAGTCTACCTGCGTGCGGTGGTCGATTATTACCAGGACAACTGGGTGGATTGGCTGCCGTTTGCGGAGTTCGCTTACAATAACCGCCCACACACCGCGATTGGGATGTTCCCCTTCTATGCAGAGTATGCTTACAACCCGACATTCTCTGTTGACCCTGTGAACTCGCAGTCAGTGCTGAGAGCAGATGAGCGACTGGACAGAATACGTGCAGTGCAGGGCGAGTTGAAGGCGTTGTTAGAGTTGGCGGGGGAGAGGATGAAGCGTTTCTATGATGCGTGGGTGGATGAGGCCCCGGATTACGTTGTTGGGGATCGAGTGTTCCTGGAACGCGCGGACCTGCGCTCCGACCGGCCCAACAGCAAGCTCGATTTCAAGAGGTTCGGCCCCTTCCAGGTGGCGCAGAAGATATCGGACTCAGCCTATCGATTGGCGTTGCCCGACGGGTGGGCAATCCACGACGTCTTTCACGTCTCCTGCCTTGTCCCAGCACGGCCCAATACAATTTTGGGACGGCGGCAAGTTCCACCGCCACCGGTGCAGATGGAGACCAGGGACGAGGTCGAGATCGAGCGCATCCTGCGGGAACGCAGGACGAGAGGGGGGGTGTCCAAGTTCCTAGTGCGCTGGAGGGGATATGATGAGAGCGAGGATGAGTGGCTCAAGGAGTACAACATGCCTCACGCACTGGAAGCCATTCAGGAGTTTCGTGAGAACAAACGGACCAGGGGGAGGCGCAAACGGGGTGCGCAGAGGGGGTGAGGCGGTTCTTTTCCTTTTTCTTTTTTTTCTTTCCTTTTCCTGTGTTTCCCTTCTCTGTCGTCCGCAGCCGGAGTCTCCTCTTAACAAGGAGGGGGCGGGTGTCATGATACAACACCAATACGTACTTACCTCTACTTTACCATTGTATCACGTGATACTACACTTATCGTTGTCGAGACCCTAGTCAGTTTTCCTTAACTCTATTCACTTCGTTACTAGGTACGTAACGGCACACTAGGTTCCATAACTCATAATACAACTTCGTTACTAGTCCCTTCGTCGTGCTGCATTGCAGACCACCGTCGAGGCCTTACATAAATGGTGAGTCAGTCACACAAGGGGCCACGGCTAGCCTGGGGGTATCGCATTAGAAGTCCCTGCGATGCGTCGTTTGGGGGAATCACTGCTAATCAAAAATCCCTATATGTTCTTAGGCAGTTCGTGGGGGGCCGAGAAACCCTCAACAGGGTTTTGCCCGATTCCTTGTAGGACAAATCATATGTATAGTATGTGTAACTAAAACAAACAAACAATTTCTTCGCAACCCATGTTTATGGATAACCCCCTCTTCCACTGCTACGCCGCCGATCCCAAAACCCGCAAGACCATCAAAACACTCAAAAAACCAGTTGCTCAGGTGCTTGAAGACCTCTACAAGGTGACTCCTCCTGTTTCTCTTCTCTACCTCAAATTCAATATAGAGTAACAATGACGTTTCCGTAGGTCTGCGAGGAAGAACTGTGTCATACCGCAAAACATCTACTACAGGCTGAATACAACTACTGCCTCGAGTTAAGCGAAGACTACTGCAAGATAATCCACGACCGACTCCTGGTGCTGCACAAAACACCAAAAAAAAAACCTTCGCATGAGGACCTCGTCAGCTGGCATTCCCCCGAGAACATGGAATTCCTCAACAACACCGAGCGCCATGCCGACCGCGACTTGCTGCGCGAGATAAGGTCGCGTAGAATTTCGCCTTTGCCAAACAGGTCCAATTACAAGGTGACTCCTCCTGTTCCTCTTCTCTACCTCAAATTCAATATAGAGTGACAATGACGTTTCCGTAGGTCTGCGAGGAAGAACTGTGTCATACCGCAAAACATCTACTACAGGCTGAATACAACTACTACCTCGAGTTAAGCGAAGACTACTGCAAGATAATCCACGACCGACTCCTGGTGCTGCACAAAATACCAAAAAAAAACCTTCGTTATATGACCTCGCCAGCTGGCATTCCCCCGAGAACATGGAGTTCCTCACCAACACCGAGAGCCATGCCGACCGCGACTTGCTGCGCCTCGAAAAAGCTCGTGAGAGATGCAGCAAGCTCCCGGAGCCTCCGGGCGAGAAAATTATTAGGAGCTTCGCCATTGCCCAACGGGTCCAGTACCCAGCTGTCAGGCCAGCTCCGTATTCCCGGTCTGCACAAAAGAAGTGGGTTTCAGAATAAAGATTACGCAGACGCAGTCATTGCCAAGGTCGAGAGCGATAAGGAGGTTGAGGACTCGAGGGTTAGGGACCGCTCGATGATGACAGGCCCTTGGCTAGACGAATTGTATGATATTCTATCTATCTATAATGCTTATGATTTTTATCATCCCTGGTGCGACCGAGTTTAATATTATCAGGCCTCTGCAGCTCATTGCATGACGGAGTCTCAAGTTTTATTAGCCTGTAAGTATCGACGGCGCCAAAAAGACGGCCACCTTTTCCTTAAGTGTTCTCAAAAAAATATCAAAATAATAAGATTTCTAAAGATTTCCAGAGTAGATAACAGATAAAGGCGAGGTGAGGGTACAACTAAATGAATTAATTAATCCCTGGTTGGTGTCAAACTTGATTGACTCTCAAGTATCCTATACATACTGCGCTGAGAGACTGAATCTTACTTACTAGATAGGATGAGACTCCTTGTAAAGCAGGTTCGTTATATTACAATTCTGCGGGCATCGTGGCTTATTGAGTAGAAGAAGTGCAGTGATGCACAAATGCACCCAATTAAGCTGCGAGAGGTATGAAATGCGGTGGTCAGGCGACTAGACGCTGCTCCAACGACAGTGGTAGTCAAGGCACAAGACCGCTGCAAATCCGTTAACATTCAAAAAAAAAAGGAAATACAAGACCTCAAACCCCCATGACACGGCTGTTGCCAACGTCTTGTCTCGCCTGGAGAGAAGAACAAAGGAGTGGGCTGATTCACGAATGAATGCCTAAGGCCTTACCCACGTTTATTTACATCGAACGCCTCTAAAAAGCTTCCCGCGGCCTTGGCACCAGTGCATAAAGCCTCGGAGAGGGGGTGGGGGGGGCGCAGTTCCATATCTCTATCTGTGCGCATCAGAACAGTCATGCGCTCTTACCGTCATCCAAAAACACCGTCCCCGTCCTCACCCACCAAACCCTCGAGGTGGAGGCCGAGAGCATCAAATCCCGCTCTAGATCCCCAGCCTGCCGCACCACTGAAGCGATCGTGGAAGCAGCAGCCCTACAGCCAGATGTGCACGTCGGCGGGACGGTGCATGCAAGGGGACGGATGCCGCGTGTGAGATGCGGGATGCGGGTGGGGTGTTCTGCGGTAGCGGTGCGAACGAATTTAAAGGTGTTGGGTTGGGTTGGGTCGGGTTGGGTTGAAGAGGCTCATGCAGAGCGTGCGGGAGATGGTCGTCGTTGCTGACGCTGGATGATGCTCTACAAGTGGGATTTTTACGATTCCTGAGCGCTGAGCCTCGGAGGGGGGGCACAGTTCCATATCTCTTGGTCTGTGCACGCCCGAAGAGTCAAGCACTCGGAACATCCAGAAACACCGTCCTCACACACGGAAACTTTCCAA
>QLOM01000740.1:0-10713 GCA_003313785.1 Termitomyces sp. MG148
GAGATTTTCCCTTTTTAGATTATAAAATTTATTGTGGCTTTTGTCATGCTATACAGTTGCTTCCCATGCTTCTAGAGCCTTGGAAGTGTCACTCCTGGCATAGGGAATCCTTAGACTTGTTCTCTTTGGATTTCCCTCTGCCAGGTGAGTAGTTATAGTTGCATTACTCATATATACTTTGGATTTCCCTCTGCCAGCTGTGTGACTGAGCCATAGCCTCCAGAGGTTGCCCTTACAACCATACAGACCCACAAATTTAGCAGAAGAAATAGAGGCGGCTTACCAAAGACTAACCGTTGACAATATCCCTGATTTATTTCCAAGGGAATTATTACCAGTAATACCAATCAACGAGTTCTTCTCATTTGATATTCCAGCACCAGACACTCTACAACTAACCCCAGTCCAGCGTTCACAGACACCAATCATAATACACATACCAAGAAGAATGGAGGAAAATACCACCTCATAAATGCCAATGAGGAGCAGCAGGACAGCCCCAAAATAGAATCACATTATTTCCAAGAATTGGAATACTTATTTCACAACTGTCAGGTTACCAACAAATGCCACAAAAAAGAATATGTAGCCAGATATGTGTCATATGACACAGCAGAACTATGGACTTGCATATCGCAGTTTGAGAGCAACACCGGCAAACAGAATCACCCATACACCTATGCAGAATGGAAAGCTGCCATTGTAAAATTGTACTCCAGAGCAGAAGAACAGGCAAAATGGGCTGTTAACAACTTAGAAAGACATGTCACCAGAACATTCTGTATGGGGCTAACAATGTTGGGCCAGTTATCCAACTATTACCAAATGTTTCAACAAATTGCACAGTGGTTAAAAAGCCATGACAAGATTTTAGCAAATGAAGAAAAGCGGTACTTCCAACAAGGGTTCTTGATGTCTCTTTGGACAAAGATAGCAAGGCAGTTGGAAATACTGGATCCCAACCACCATCTCAATGAACCCTACAACATCGGCTGAGTCTACAAAGCTAGTGTGTGGATCCTCCATGGTACTGACACCAGTTTAGCACCAACGCCCCCAGTGTACAACAAGCTCAAAGCTCTAGAGCTTTGTCCGCTGTCAATAGTGGGTATATCAAGAAAGAAGACTTAGGTAATATAGTGAAGTTAGCCATAGCAGCCGCTCTGGAAAAGGTGGCAGTCCCAAGCGGCCGATCAAGAGGCAATCGCCTAATGGTCGACCGCTTCTAGAGGATGGATGCCTCTTCTATGGGGAAATCAGGCATACCATGGTTAAGGGGAGATGTAACATCTTAGAAGATGACATCCTGCAGGGGTGATGCTGATAAAACATGGAAGGAATAGTCCTGCCATCTGAGGGATTTATTCTGTACAATTCCAGCAAACCCCTTTACAAGGATAGGGTAGACAAATACCACCGCCGCAACCCAGGCAATATAGCCACTGGCACGCTCTTGGCTAACACAAATCCAGACCTGGTACAGACCAACATCCAGCAATTGGTGTTTGAAGTCTCTCTAGCAGCTCTGCAAGCCTGGACACCCTTGGCAGCCTTTGCAAATGCTACTATAGACATAAGCCAATAGATTGCAATGCTACAAGAACAGTTGGAAATTTTGGAGCTTTGGGAGGCAGAGAAACGCAGCCATCAAGTCATGGACAGGGTTTAGATTCCTAAGGCCAAGCACTCCTTAGCTGATTACCAGCCACTTACCACCGCCAAGACAGTGCCAATAGTACCAATGGTATTAGTTAGCCAACTGGTAAACAAACCTACCGTTACGGAAGTACCAGACCCCAAAGTGCCACTTCACCCCTTCTTAGGCATGCTAAGGCAATATGCCCTGCCAGTGGATAAAGTCATGGGGAAGCCGGACAAGCAGAATGATGGAGCTTACTAAACTGAGGTACCTATTCAGTCTGTGGAACACACCAAAGCAGTGTTCAATTGGTTGATGGAAGCTCATGTCACAATGACAGTTGGTGAAGTTCTTAGCATCGCACCAGATGTGCATAATCTGGCCAGAGCCATGGTAACTCCAAAGTGCATCTTAACCATCAATACTGTGCAGATCAAGGAAATAACCAAGGAAAGAGAGACCCCTCTCCCCTCAATTGAAGTAGTCAATAGCAGTGGAAAGTCAGTGCAGTTCCTCCCAAATACTGGAGAAACTGCAGCCATCAACTATGCATCTTGGATGTCATTGGACTTGGTGCTAAACTACTTCAAGTCACTACTGTTGGGAGCCATACTAGAAAAGTTTTGCATGGCCAAGAACACCAACTCTTTGAGGTTCATAACTATGCTCATTAGATGGAAAGTGGAAGTAGAATGTATAGTCGACAGCGGGTTGCAGATAATTTCAATGTCGGAAGATGTGGCTAACCACATAGGAATCTTGTACAATCCCTTGATTGTATTGCACATGCTACCATAAGCTTTGGTATTGATATCCTTTGCGCTCTCCTCCCGGAGTTTCAGTAGAATATGCAGGCAGTCATCTTCCATGGCCTGCCTCCACCTGTTCCATGCATCTATTGCCTCAGGAGTTTCATACGTAGCCAATTTGGCTATATGCTCCTTATTGACCTTGCTGAATATGTCTATGGATATAGTCGGCTGATGAAACTGGTTCTTCAGGTAGACCACACTGTAGGTATAGGCATGATCCACCCATTTGACGGGGATCCAGTTTTGCAATAAAATGCACATTGCATCTGCATCGCTGAAATTGATGGCCTGGTGCTTATCAATATAGATGTGATGCAGCTGCATCATATTCCTAGTCAGCGGCTGGAACGGTTCTCCAGCCATCTGAGCATTGTAGGCCTCAACGTCCTCACGGATACAGCTCTGGGCATGCAATTACTAGCAAGATCTGCTGGTTGATCACAGGCTTGCTCCCACAGGCCATGCTCAGCATGCAAACCAGCGTGTACCTGAATAATGTATGCCAATATATATGGTAGATGTAATTAATCCAAAGAAGGCATTGTCCAACCCAGGCCATTCATATACCAGTGCATACTACACCAAGCCCTCTAAGTTGAACAGATGGTCTTAGCTTGGTGCTTGCATTGCTCGTAGAACCACATGGTTTTGATTGTCCACTTGGGTGAGGCAGTTCAGGATTTCCACTGCTTCAACCATGTCCCACTCATCCATTGTGAGGACAAGGCTCCAGGCATAGTAATTGCTCTTTAGCACCACCTGCATCACCTCATCCCTCAGCTTCTCCACCAACAAATTGGCAAATAGCTAGAAAGTGTTGAAGAGTATGAATTTCACCATGTGATTGCGCCAGGGAACAAACTTGTTTGTGATGTACTTAAAGAGCTGCTCAAGCTCGATCATGTTGAGGAAAAATCCCCATGGTGCATGCTTGTACACCATGGTCTTGGGCATTTTGGCCAGCAGGCCATTCTTATACTTGTAGCCTGCTACTTTGTTGGTGTAGGGCAAATAGTACAAGTACTTGGTATAAGGGGACCCTCCATCGTGGAATGCCAAGCAGACGCAACGACCGCTCAAGCCCACCACCAAGGGGAGCAAGCGTCGAGCAAGCACAGTGACAAGCAGCTGGCAGGCAAGAGGACAGGCCGCCGACAAGGGACAGAGCCAGAGGGCGAAGACAGAGAGCAAGGTCGTCACTGAGGAGCTTACAGTTATGCTGATGTGTAGACCCAGAAGCAATGCTATTGCTAGGACTGGGGATGTTCCATCTGCCAGTCCTACTTATATACTACATCGGACACACTATGACTACGACGTATTGACTAATAGGGCTGGTATATACTAAGCACTACTGAGTAAGCAATAATCAGCATGAGTAAGCCAGCCAATGGCATAAAGGCCTGCCGGCAAGTAGAGTAGGTCTGAAGATCAGCTGATCTGTCAGATGATGATGCCGAGATGGGAAGGGAGCTGGATAGGGCCGGAGCGGTCCGGATGGTGGCTAGATAAGGGTGCCAACATCAATACAGACTAAGCAAGGCTAGAGTGGACAGTCCAAGGACTTGTCCCCTGACACTTGGCCCAACTCACCTACAAAGCACAAGTTCAGCCATTTGGCCTGTCTGGGGCTCACGATTGCTCCCAACCTGTCTAGCACATGGCAGCTCACTCCTCTGTTGAGCCTCACTGTCTGTGACCTGTCCTCATTGGCACGTGCTGCTTTTTTTCTGCAAATCTTTGTGTTCTTAGCCAGACACATCCCCTTCTTGTGCAGGGTCTTGTCTGACTCGGGATTAAGGTCCTTTTGAGGAGAATCCTCCTCTCAGTCATTGTTGTCAATCATGATGCCACCCGCCAACAATTGTACCAGTGCTGGTGCCAATGCAAGTTGATGCTCTTGGTGCGTATCTTGTACTGCATGCACCACAGGCAACAATGCTGGCAGGGTTGCCACTGTTACGGCCAGGCTGAACCTCAGAATTGCCAGCCCTGCCTTTGGAGAAATTCCCATGAGAAATGCCTGCACTACCAACTTGCTCTTGTCCTTTGCCTAGCGATGGCCCCATTTGGGCCTGGCGTTGCCAGCTACCAAAGGTGCTGTCAGGTTCCGCTGACCCGGGGGCTCAGCAATTCTGGGCGAGGCCTTACCAAGCGTACTCGGACAGCTACGGACACGCCGGGACTTAGAGAGGACCGGAGGAAGGCGCCAGGATGAGGTGACGTGCACCGGGAGCGTGGGGAGACCAGGTGAAGTGTCCCGGGGTTGGCGCAAACAAGGGGCGAGCGCCGGGCGAGAAGGTTCTACTGGGGAAAGTTTGGGTTAGACGGCGCAATGAGTGGCGTGCCGGCAGCGAACTATCCGGGGAAATCAGGGGGCTGATAGGCAAATAGGCAATTTAGAGTTTGACAGGTGCAGGACCGAGCTCAGAGGAGCGGAGAATGTGGACCGGGAAGATAAGAGATCGGAATACGAGAAGGGAAGGGAAGGAGAAACTCGAGGCAGAGATGAGGACGGAGGAAAGAGACGGATGAGCAAAGGAGATGGAATTAAGAGAGTAGATAGAGACAATGGACAGATACGAGACGAAAGAGTAGAGACGAATACGGACTATAGAAATAGAGACGAGTACGAGACGATAGAATGGAGACGAGTACAAGGCAAAGTTTTGAGGCCGGAGCGATACGAGAGGAAAACCGGAGAGTATGGGCAATATCAAGACTACCGTACTTAGTGCTACGGGGGGGCTTATATACTGACTACGCGACAAGGCAGGTCCGGGGTCCTGGTTCTGGGTCTGGGGGCTGCTCTGGGGCTCTGCTGGTGTCCCGGAGCACCTAGGAGGACAAAGGAAAAACGCGGGTGTTGGATGGGAGTGGCGCCGTTGCTTTGGGAGTCGCAGTGGCGCCGCGCGAGGGAGGACGTGGCGCGACGAGAGGACACGGTGAGGCATGATGCGGGAGTTGATGCGGGACAAAGCATGATGCGTGGGTTGATGCGCGGGGCGATGCATGATGCGTGGGTTGATGTGCAGGGCGATGCATGATGCGCAGCATGATGCGTGGCATGAAGCGATCATGCATGATGCGTCGAATGATGCGTGATGCACCAGGTGTTGTGTGGGTCACCGTGCTGTCGCACCGGGAATCCCCGGGGGTCGTTGGTAGTGTCTGTGGGGTGCCCAGGGGGACGTCAGGGTCGACCAGGGTATGACGTGATGGCCGTGTTGGGTGTTCGTGGAGTTCGTCCTGAGTCGAGGTCGTGCGGGGGGTGTTTGCCGGGGTATGTGGTGTGGTCCCGGGCCCGGGGCTCAGGCCCGGGAGTGGGTCGTGACATCACCCCCCCCCCTGGCGTCGAGACCCTTCGAGACGGCGATCGGTCGTGGCGGTGCGGCTTCTCCATGGGAGCTGAACTAGAAGCTTGATGGCCATCACGAAGCCCTGCGGTAGCAAAGAAAAACAGAAAAAATTTCTGAGTCCTCTGACCTTTCTTTCTGACCATGTCGACCCCCCAGCCTCCCTCTCCTTCTCCCACTCCTCCCCCTCCCAGTGAGAACAGTGTTGCTGCGTGGGAGGCTTATGAAGCGCGCCGGGGGCCCCATGACAGACGCCGGCAAGAGCGGATGGTTGCCGATATTGCGCGACGCCGTGAGTTGCTGAGATTCTGTCGCGTGTCCCGCTAACCTTTCTGAGCAGAGGCGGAGTTGCGTGCGGGGGAGTCGCGGGGTGTTTCTCGGGGCGGGAGTCTTGTCCGGGGGCTCCCTCGTCGTCCTCAGGTGGTGATCCGCATACCGGCCCCGGGCCTTGTCCCTGGGGAGCTGCAGTTGGTCCCGGAGTCTCGTCGGGTTCCCCAGGCGCTCGTTACTCCTCAGCAGTTTGTGGAGGCGGTGAGCTGTGCTCGGGGCCCCCCATCGATCGAGTGGTGTCGTGCTCAGGGTCCGGTGGGTGAGAGTACTTGGCCGTCCTTCTCCGGTGCTGACTCTTGCTCAGTGCATGTTCTGTGCGTGTCGTGGGGACTCATGCGAATTTACCGTTCAAGAGGCGAGGTCGCGCCGGGACTCTTTGGTATGTGACACGTGTCATTCCTGTCATGAGCGGTGTTCCGTGGCACGGCGATGGCGGGCGACCTGTGTGGCGTGGGAGGAAGGTTGGGAGGTGAGCTGGGTGGAGGCGATGAAGGCTCCTTCCGGGACAAGGCCGCGGCCAGCGCCAGCAGGGGGTTCAAGGGCGGGCGCATCGCGATCTCGTCGCATGGGGAGCGTGCCCCCGGAGTCCTGGTCTTCGAGTAGCAGTGAGTCGGAGGAGTCGGGGTGGCCAGTTGGCAAGGTAGGTCCTCCCCGGGGTGCTCGACGATCTGAGGTGCCAACCCCGGCCTCCCGGGACAAGGGCAAGCGGCGGGCTTCTCCTTCTCTGGAGGCGGGGCCTAGTCAGCCCGCCAAATGCCCCCGGCGTTCACCCTCTCCGGTGGCAGGACCTTCTCGTCCCCATGTCTTTTCCCTGCGGTCGGGGCGACTGCTCGACCACCCTTAAGTAGCGGCCGACCGGGCGCTGTCGGCGGCGAACCTGGACTTGCGCCGCAGGCTGGAGCGGGTGATGGGGAGGTTGGCGCAGCATGAGGTGGAGCTAGTCGAGGTCCGCGCGGAGCTCAACAAGGCGTGGCGGGATCGTCAGGCGGCAGTGGAGGTCATGAATGCGTGGACTTGCGATGTTCAAGACCTCCAAGGGAGACTCAGGCGGGAGGTGGAACGGTCGACGGCGATGATGGTTGGGGGTGCCCCGGCAAGGATCCCGGAACAGGGTGCATCTGGGGTGGAGGCGGAGCGGTTGCAGCGGTTGGTATGAGAGGTCCGGGAGGCCTGGGGGTCAGGAGAGTCGGCGAGGAGGCGGCGGGATTGGTTGATGGAGGAGGCGGCCGTGGGTCGAGCGGCGGTACTACGTGAGTGACCCGTTGTCCTCCTCCTGGTCTTCTTACCTGTGTCTCCAGGCTGGGTACGCGAGCACCGCGTGTTGCTCGACGGCACGTCGTCGGCCCAGGCTTCGATCCGGGAAGGGATGGGCCGCATGCCTTTTGACCTACCACCGGAGCTCGAACAAGGCGTGGCGAGGCTGGACTCCCTGCTGGCGGAGCACCGCCGGAGGAACGCACTGTCTCCAGGGTCGTGGCTGGAGGTCGCAGCGAATGCGGGGGAGGACCTGCCCCGCCACGAAGACAACGTGGTGGCGCTCGTGTTGCAGATGGAGGGGGCGCTGGCCATCGAGGATGCGGGGCGGCCGAGGGGCGAGGCAGAGGAGGGTCACCGGGGAGCGGAGTGGAATGATGCGGGGGTGAATCCTTGAGTCATGCAGCCGCGTTGCTTATTTTTTGTCGGGTCTTGTTTGTACCATATTGTAGTCTAGCTTGTACATCGCATGTATGTCTTCTTGTCGTAATTTTGGTCATTCGTCCTGGTCATGAATCTTTTTAGATGAGGTGGGGAGAGATAAAGGAACACGTAGGGGTCTTGGTGGGAGTTGAATCCCTAATGAATCCAGAGGCGGGGATTACGCCCACTAAGGCCGTCTGTGAGGTCTAGTCCCGGGGGTCCTGGGGTTTGGAGGGGTGTCGCTGGTGGAAGTCCTGGAGTTTGGCAGGGGCACTGGCGAGGTGTTTTCGGGGCTCCTAGGTGTCGTCTTCGGGTCCGTAGCCTTTCCATCGTACCAAGTATTGCGGTCGTCCCCGGGCGAGTCGGGAGTCGAGGATGTGGTCAACTTTGTAGTGGCATTCTCCCTCCACTTCGACCGGTGGGGGCTTGCTGGGTTGTTTGCCTGGGAAGGGGTCCGGAGCATGTTTCTCGAGGAGTCGTACGTGGAATACCGGATGTAGTCCCTTGAGGCCCGGGGGTAGGTTGAGCTTGTAGGCGTGCGAAGAGACCTTGCGGAGGATCTTGAAGGGGCCGAATTGTTTGTGGTCGAGCTTGACTGAGGGTCGTCGGGTTTTGAGGTTGCGCCGGTCGAGCCATACCAGGGTACTGGGGGTCCAATTGGGCGTGGGTTCACGGTGAACGTCGGCGTGTTTGGCGTAAGCTTTGTTGGCAGTGTTGATTTCGTCCCAGAGGAATTGGTGGAGCTCCCAGAGGTCGTGAGCGACTTCGTGGGTGGCGAGCGAGGGGATGTCCTTGAGCGAGAGGGTGAGACGGGGATGGTAGCCTTTGTTGGCAAAGAAGGGGGAGACTCCGGTGGTGGAGTGAGGAGTGTTGTTGTAGGTGAATTCGGCTAGGGGAAGGTCGGAGCACCAGTCGTCCTGGAGGTAGTTGACGTAGAGGCGGAGGTACTGTTCCAGGGTCTGGTTGACCCGCTCGGTCTGGCCGTCAGTCTCTGGGTGGTAGGCGGTGGAGAGGTTTGTTTTGATGTCGAGGGCCTTGCACAGAGACTGCCAGAACCGGGAGGTGAACAGTGGGCCCCGGTCGGAGACGATATCGTCCGGGAGGCCGTGCTTGGAAAAGACGTGCTTGAGGAAGAGTCTGGCGAACTCCGGGGCATCGTCGGTGGTGCGGCAGGGGGTGAAGATGGCCTGCTTGGTGAGACGACAGACTATGACGAGGATGGCGTTATACCCTTCCGACTCCAGGAGCTCGACGATGTGGTCCATGGAGATAGAGGACCAGGGGCGGCGTCCCACAGGGAGGGGCTTCAGGAGGCTGTAAGGGTGGTGGCGGGGAACCTTGGCCCAGAGACAGGGTTCGCAGGCTTTGACATAGCAGGCGACGTCCTCCTTTAAACCTGGCCAGAAGTAAGTGCGGGAGATGAGTTGATATGTCTTACGAATCCCGGGGTGGCCTCGCAGTTTGTGGTCGTGGTGCTGCCGGAGGATGTCGAGCCTGATGTTTTTGTGGTCCGGAGCGTAGATTCATCCGTACCGGAGGAGGAGGAGGTTGTCGGGGGATAGGGTGAATGAGGAGTCGGTGGGGGAGTCGGGGGTAAGGGTGGTTCAGGGGTCGTGCTGGGAGAAGTAGTCGTCCGGGGGAGCCTTGTGGATTTGCTGGAGGATTCCTTCTTCGTTCATGATTAGGACGGCGTGAAGGTGTTCGGGGGGAATAACGACGCGGTGGTTGAAGGCGTTCTTCTCCGCTTTGAAGGACTTCTTCGGGTACACGTCCGGCCGTCTAGTGAGGGCGTCGGGCTTAGCTCCGAGTCGTCCCGGGCGGTAGTGGATGGTGAAGTCGTACTCGGAGAGGACCTTCGACCAGCAGGCTTGTCGGCGGCTGAGCTGTTTCGTGGTTGTGAAGTACTGGAGGTTATTGTGGTCCGAATAGACCTGAATGCGGTGTGGAGCCCCCTCGAGGTACACCCGCCATTGTTTGAAGGCTTCAATGATAGCGAGTAGCTCCTTGTCGTAGATGTCGTAGTTGAGCTCAGCGGGGATCATCGAATGAGTATAGAAGGCTACCGGGTGGAGATCGTTTGTCCCGGGCTCCATCTGGGAGAGTATACTGGCGATGGCGTAGTTGGAGGCGTCGCACTCAAGTACGACGGGAAGGACGGGGTCGAAGTGGCGGAGGATGGGGGCGGTGGTGAAGGCCTTTTTCAGGAGTTCGAACACACTCTGGCATTTACTGTCCCAGTTCCAGGGGGTGTCCTTGCACGTGAGTCGATTGAGAGGTTTGGTGATGCCGGAGTAGTTATCTATAAACCGGCGGTAGAAATTGGCGAAGCCCAGGAATGATTGTACCTCTTTGACGTTCCGGGGCTGCGGCCAGCTGAGGATCGCATCGACTTTGGCGGGGTCCATGCAAACACCATCCGGGGTGACAATGACTCCGAGATACTCGACCTCAGTAGTGTGGAAAGAGCACTTCTCGGGTTTGGCATGAAGGTTGTACTCCTGGAGACGCTCGAGAACGCGGTGGACGTGGCCCCGGTGCTCCTCCAGGGTATTGGAGTAAATGAGGATGTCGTCCAGGTACACGATGACGAAGACGTCGTTCATGTCGTGGAAGATGTCGTTCATGAAGTACTGGAAGGTGGCAGGGGAGTTGGTCATACCGAAGGGCATTACGAGGTATTCGAAGAGGCCGTAGCGTGTGCGGAAGGCAGTTTTCCATTCGTGTCCCGGAGCTATGCGAACATTGTTATAGCCCGACCAGAGGTCGATTTTGGTGTACACCTTGGCGCTACGGAGGCGATCAACTAAGTCACCGATGAGGGGGAGAGGATACTGGTTTTTCTTGGTGACTTGGTTGAGTCCCCGGTAGTCGACGCAGAGGCGTAGGGAGCCGTCCTTCT
>QLOM01000742.1:0-20183 GCA_003313785.1 Termitomyces sp. MG148
TCTCTTTGGATTTCCCTCTGCCAGGTGAGTAGTTATGGTTGTATTACCTATATATACTTTGGATTTCTCTCTGCCAGCTGTGTGACTAAGCCATAGCCTCCAGAGGTTGCCCTTACACATGCCATGCAAATTTTAGATAGGGAATACCTAACGAGCAACCTTATTCCTACAGCCATCACAGGTGGTGGGTGAATTGCCTACAAGTCATTGGAAGGCCCAACGAGAGACCATGAAGGAAGGCCGACAGGACCATTTGCTGGGCAGGATGTGCCTTGGGATCAGGGTTGGAGTGCTAATCCTACAGGGCCAGCAAGTGCAGTGGATACTGAGGATGTGAGGGTCAGCAAAGTATTGCATAGACCTTGCGAGAGGATGCCAAGAGGGCTGACACCCCCAACAGTACAGATGTAAGGAAGGCTGTGGTGATCCAGCTGCTTGGTGTCTTGCGGACCTCAGAAGGAGGCACATAGACCTGCCAGCGCATGGCACCCTAACAGATGCTGAAGGGATTTGATGAGCTGGGTCTAATGGCTCACCATATTGGGGAGGAGGCATGGGCAGAGCTGCCACATGCTCTGCATGCACACAGGCACTAGAAGCCCATATTGAGGAGTTGCCTGAAGAAGTAGAGGCAGAGGTTGACCAAGTAATGGTCACGGAGACTGCAGCCCCAATGCAACTGACCAGTGCAGGGCTTGAGAGCCCTGAGGATTGGGGTGGTGGAGAATCAGATTTATTGACCAATGAAGAGGTGGCACAGGAGGAACAGTGGTTAAAAACTACATATACCATTTGTATGCATGTGTTCTAGGACTTACACCCAGAGGTGGCAAAGTATACCACCCAGGCTTGTCTTGAGTGGGATGCATTGTTGCATATAGTAGCTCTGAGTAAGCAGGGGCATACCATGCCCACTGTATTTAATAATCAATATATTGATTTAATGCTGCAGGTTCTGATGATGGAACTGCAGATGTATCTGCAGCAGAAAGTGTCAGATTCTGCTGACTGCAGGGGCTCAATCTACTGGGCAAGACCCTTATGGGGGGATGCAATGACTCTGGTGTACAATTCCAGGACTTACTAGGGCTCCAGGGTTGAAATGCTATGCTCCAGGACAAACACAGGCGTTTAAGGGATCTCTGAGGCAAACCACAAGATACGCAACAAGTACATGAGATTCTGAGTGAATCTGGAGGTGGTATCAATGAAGAAGGGGTGAGTTGGGGTAATTACGGGTTCTACAGGTTTGAGCCAAGCAGGCAAGGCAAAATTAAAGGAGACTAGACCAGGGTTTTGAAGAGATACAAGCAAATTTAGTCGGAGTACAATTACAAAGAATTAATATGAGACCAGGACTTGGGAAGGGTTGAAACTGTAAACAGAAAGAGAAATACAAGTTGGAGAACTAAACTGGGGAAAAGTCAGAGAGAGAGAGAGAGAGAGAGAGAGAGAGAGAGAGAGAAGAGAGAGAGAAAGAGAGAGTACAAGATGAGAGGATTGAGATGAGTACAAAGCATGAGACAAAACAGAGTTAAAACAGACATGATACAAGATGGAGAATCACAAAACACAGGCAGATAAATTCAGAGACACAAACAAACACTTGGACAGACTGGTATGGAGGTGTATGCAATATCAAGACTACTGACTAAGTCCCCATCCTACCATTTAAGTACTCTTGTGGATATGTCCTGGGTCAAGCCTTCAATCTCCAGGTCTGAGTGCAGCTCTGGAACTCTATATGAGTTGATGGGTATTGGTTCCAATTGATAGAGTGGTGGGTGTCGGTGGTGATCAGGTGGTGACAGCGTCAGGGGCTCTCATGGGCAGTGATGCATGAGTGATGTGTAGGGTGATGGCCAAGCACAACATGATGGCCAGGTGATGTGAGCAATGGTGTGATTGCCAGAGGGGGCTGGCAATGTCTGGAGAGGGTCAGTGATGTCTAGAAGGGGTTGTGTGACTTCTCAGGAATGATCAGTGATAGCTGGGCTGATGGGATCGATAGCCAGGGTGATTGATGGTAGCATTTGTGATGGCCATGGAGGTGAAGTCACTGGCAGGGAATTGGTCCAGGGCTATGGGGCTGGTGGAGGGAGTCATCCTCCGGAACCTCCGGGAGCAGGGGGGTGGTTTTGAGGTCCAGAGTTGGGTGCAAGGTTGGTGGGTTGTGACAGAAAGCAGCAAGGTTGTCAGTGATATTGACTTCTTGGAGTCAGATGTCCAAAGAGTGCTCAGTGCGCCGCAATCAAGATGTCAGTGCCAAGTTGGTTGACGCACTGACCCAGGTGCAGGTCATGCCCCAACCAGAACAGGTAAGTACTGTTCATACACCGTTTGTACAGAGACTATGTGAGGTTCTACCTCACCTTTCTAGTTGGAACAGACAATCAGACTGCACAGGTCTGGACAACATGGCAGGATTGCCATGTCAGCAGAAAAACAAGGCAACATCATTGCCTCAAATACAGATGGCAGACATGCTGAGTGATCATGTGTCATACCAGCATATATGGAACAGTGACCTCAAGCATACAGGACACTCCCATATAGATGACCAAGGTATTGTGTTCAACAGTACCAAGCCTATCAATGAGATGCATTGACAATTTACTGCTAGTAATCAGGAGATTCATGCATCTCCAAATTGGACTACACATTGCAATTATGATCACAGAGACTTACTCAATTGGGTTAGCACTATGAAGCCTGAGACAGCTAACAGGCGTCAGGGCAACTGCCCTGAAGTTGCAACCCAAGGTGATGGAAACGGCAGCCCATATAGTCAGGTAGCTCAGCAATCTACCTTGGTACTTAGAGGGAAATCCCTCTTTCATGTGGCTGACTTAGCAACTCACATGCCTGGACAGCAGGAGGCTATACAAATGCATTGTGAAGCAATGCATGACCGTCTTCATTGAGTGGTCAATGATGCACTAGGAGTGCATTTATGCCTTCCAGACAGCATAAAGTTGTGCAAGTGGATAGTTGCCACATCTGGGTGTATTCCAGAGTGTCCAAGTTCAGTGAACTGGAGGATTGGGTGATGGACATGTGCTACTATCTGGCTATGTGTCTCTACAGTGGAGACCATATGAATTGCAAACAAATTCTTGTTCTACCTGAGTTCTTGGCTAGTGAAGCCAAAAGCTGGTTCAGGTGCGTGGTCCTGCACATAAACCAAGCTCAGTATGACTGGACTTTCAAGGGGGTTTTGACCAGACTGTACAATTGGTTTGTACACCCCTCAACGTTGCAAGACGCTTGGCAGGACTTCCAAGCTGTGCGATACACTGAGAAGCTCGGTGTGCAAGGGTTTTACAACACTCTTAATGACCATGCTTAAAATATGGCCATGTATCCAGATGGGTACACTATGCTTGAGACTTTCCTCAATGGTATACCAGCGGACATATGCCGCTACTTGATCAGGGAGGATGGATTGTCTCCAGAGGTTAATGACATGGAAGAGTTTGTGGCTTATGCCATATGGTATGAGCAGTTGCTCAAGACAGCAAACCACTACAAGCAGCATAATAGCCACCAAGGGATAACATGCTGCCCCACACCAAGAAGCACTCCACCACGCATGCAGTGTATTGGCACATTCTTGGCCAAGAAGTCCAAAATGGACAAGGGACAGCACCCACAGTTTGTAGTGCGCTACCCACCAGCAGGAGAAAGAGGGTGCAGTTGCCCTCATCTGGATTGAGCACCTGATGGCAAATGCTTGTCCAAGAGTGCATTGGACAAAAAGCCTGGAGGACCAGATCCAACTGCTGCCACACTAGGGACGTGTTATAGCTGTGATCAAATAGAGCATTATGCCAATGCCTGCTCTACCAAACCAGCCGTACCGTGGAAGAGCTTTACACCACAAGTGCACTTGCACATAGCACATACCGCTGCACTCAATGGGAGCAATGGAGACATATCTGTGAAATCTGGTAGTGAGCCCAATCCCAAAGAGGGAGACAATGGCACAAATGTGCCAGGTGAGGAACCTGATGGGGTAGTAGTGGAAGGAGAAGAGTATGTCACCATTGACATATACAACAATGACTACTACAGTTGCAACAGCAACTCAGAGTGTTTGATAGCCATGACAGATTGGCCAGCAGATTGCGCACCATGGCAGGATGCCATAGTATGGATGAAGAGAGTAACTCTTCATAGGTCAGAGGGAAAGCTGCAGCAACTGAGTGTGAATTGGTCAGACAAAGAATGCCTTGTGTCCTACATGGACGTAAATGGCCATAAGGCCTAGACATTATGGGACTTGGATAGTACCATGTTGGGAATTATGCCCCAGTTCACGCATGTATATGGAATATCCATACAAGAGCTGGATACTCCCTTGATGTTACAGCTGGGCACTGTAGGAAGTTGAGTGATGGTACAATATGGTACCACCATTACTATCACAACTCCCGGCTCTTGTGGCCAGGAATATGTGGACATAGCAAACTTTGATTGCTATGATATGATACTGGGAACACTATTCATGTGGCATAACAAAGTGGTGCTGGACTTTGAGCACTGCTGAGTCCTCATGAATGGGATTGTAATCCCAGCAGAGCAAGCTATGGTGGATGACACCAATGGCCACATATAGAGACACCAAACCATGGAGAAGTGCAAAGATGCTCCATGACTCAGTCATTGGAAGAGTCTGATGGTGGAAGAGGTGGAGGA
This sequence comes from Termitomyces sp. MG148, assembly GCA_003313785.1. NCBI lineage: Eukaryota > Fungi > Basidiomycota > Agaricomycetes > Agaricales > Lyophyllaceae > Termitomyces > Termitomyces sp. MG148. Next base: position 4,699 of record QLOM01000742.1, read on the forward strand.
GGTAGACCTGGGCTTGCCCGGACTACCTTTGGACCACCAGGCAGTGTTGATGAGCAAGAAGGAGTATCAAGCCTCCAAGAAAATGCTGGGGACAATAAGGCCCCCTAATAATTCCTCCTGACAAGGGACAAAAAACTGAGGTGCAATGCCTCTGATTGTCAGGAAACCAGTCTCCAGACCATGTTCAACCCTATTCCAAGCTTAGTCTGACAATATGCCTATTCCTAGCAGGTCCAACCGGCCGCTTGGCCCACCCTTTCCCCTTCCATCTTGTAGTAGTAAGCCTTGATGAGTCATATGCCTGGACCTTACTCAGCATCAATTATTGTTAGTCATACTCCTTTACATACCAGGGCCCAATTAGTAAACAGTATTAGTAATAGCACAGCCACCAATGTAGTATATATAAGCAGCCTGTAGAATAGAATATTCTTAGGCTGAACAATAGTAGTGTTCTTCTAGCCTATTTACCAAACCAACTGTAAGCTTATCTAGCGCTGTCTGACTCTCCATTAGCCTTGCTCACCTCTTGCCTGACTCCTGCCCGCCTCTGCGCTTGCTCAACTCTCACTTGCTCCTTGCATTGCTGACTCTGTGGAAGGAGTTCCGCAGGCGTTAAGCGTTTCCTTTACACTGATGACAAAACAGCATACCCCAGCAGTTGCGCATCAAGATTAAAAATTTGATGGAGGGTGATAAGGCAGCATTAGCCTCAGACATTTTGGACATGAGATTGTTATGGGATCAACTGATTCTATTGACTGAGTACAATTGGGCCTTTGATCGATGTATGCTCCAGGAATGGAATGAAGTGGTGGCAACCACTATTGCATGGAATGCGCATCAAATACACATCAAATGTGCCCAACAGATAGTGGATTCTGCCATCCTCAATCAGCAGAGGTATCACGTGCATATACAGTACATTGAGAGGGTATGTCTCTCACAGCTCACCAGACTGACAGGGATCATCCTCCCTATCAGCTGCATGTGTTGGATGAGAAAGTCATTGCCATTCAAGACCAGTTTAAGGGACCAAAGCACCCTTCTAGTGACACCATAGAGGTGCTGCCGCCTATGCATGATAAGGGAAAGCACCCATGCCTCCAGCAGCAGTAGCAGGAAGAGTTTGCAGATATGGTGAACAGTTCAAAGGAGAAGCTTCCTCCATGGTGGAAAGTGAACCATGAGATTAATTTCATTGATGAACATAAGCAGTACAAATACCACTTGCTACGCTGCTTGCACACACTGCAGGAGCAGCTACAGGATAAGACCAATCAGTACTTAAATGCACAGTGGTGGACTAGGGCAGAGCATAACATATGTACATATCATACATTGTAGCGGAACGCGTTTTGTAACATGCATTACATGTCTAGCAGAGTCCGCTACCCTGTAGCGGACGTCCACATTGTTATGTCTGATATTTCTCCGCAGGAGACATACAATGTGTCATTGGATACAGCAATACGGAGCCTGTGGGCATTAAACTGGTTTGTACTAAAGCTGGTGGTCCAAAATTGTTGAAAACCCAACAACATGATGGTTGATGCCTGCCTCAAAATCCATTGCCTCAAAATCTATTGCCTCAAAATCCGTTGCCTAAAAATCTGCGCTTTGTTCAGCGCTGAAATCAATTGTTGGGGGCCTCCCCCTGTCTCCCCCATCCAACTGACTGCCTCACAATTGGTTGCCTCAAAATCCTTAGTTTGATATTAGTTTGACACCACTTGGATGTTGCTTGTTTGATGCATGTATATATTACGTCGCTCATATTTCTATTATATTTATTCAATGCCTTACTACTGCCAACCTATTGTCAGGTTCTGCTGACCATGGGGGCTCAGTCCACTGAGCGAGACTCTTACAGAAAGATGCAATAGCTCCGGTGTACAATTCTGGGACCTACGAGGGCTCTGGGAGTGAAACACTATGCTCCAGGACGGGCGCAAGCGTTCAAAGGATCTCCGGGGCAAACCACAAGACAAGGGGCAAGGGTGCGGGGTTCCGAATAGGTCCAGGGGGGCAAGGTCGATTAACGGAAGTGAGGCGGGGAAGGTTACGGGCTCTACGATTTGAGCCAAGGCAAGATTAGATGGAGTGAGACCAGGACTTAGAGAGACGCAGATAGACAAGTCTGGAGTGTTGCTGGAAACAAGGCCGGGACTGGAGAAGAGTCAAAATTGATAACGGAGGAAGGAAACACAAGTCAGGGTTAAACCAAGAAAGAGAGAGAGAGAGGAAGAGAGAAGTACAAGGCAAGAGATTCTGTCAGGGAACCAGTCTCCAGACTGTGTCCAACCCTATTCCAAGCTTAGTCCAATGATACACCTATTCCTAGCAGATCCAACTGGCTGCTCGGCCTACCCTTTCTCCTTCCATCTTGTAGTAGTCAGCCTTGATGAGTCATATGCCCAGACCTTACTCAGCATCAATTATTGTTAGTCATACTCCTTTACATACCAGGGCCCAATTAGTAAACAATATTAGTAATAGCACAGCCACCAATGTAGTATATATAGGCAGTGGGATAGGATATCCCCAGGCTGAACAATAGCAGTGTTCTTCTGGCCTATCCACTGAACTGACCATAGGCTTATCTAGCACCATCCGACCCTCTGTTAGCCTTGCTTGCTTCTTGCCCAACTCCTGCCTGCCTCTGTGCTTGCTTGACTCTCGCTTGCCCCTTGCATTGCCAACTCTGTGGAAGGAGTTCTGCAGACATCAAGCATTCCCCTTATAGATTTGAGACAAGTACAAAACACAAGACGAGACAAAGTTAAAAGCAGGCACAATACAAGACAGAGTCACGGAACACAAGCAGACTGGATTGGGAGGCACAAAACAAAACACGGAGCAACAATACAGAATTCAAGCAATTCAGGTAGGTAGGTAGGTAGGTAGGCAGGTGGGTAGGTAATATCAAGACTACCAACTAAGTTCCTATCCTATGAGTTAAGTACTCCTACGGCTATGTCCTGGGCCAACTCCTCGATCTCCAGGTCTGGGCACAGCTCCGGGACTCTATACAAGTTGGCGGGTGTCAGTTCCAATTGAGTAGAGTGGCGGGTGTCAATGGCAATCCGGTGGTGGCAGCATCAGGGGCTTCCAGAGTTGGTGATGCGCAAGGGGGACGACGTGATGACCACAAAATCCATTGCAATGATGGAATGACAGATTCAATCCGCTGACGTTTTTGAAATCCAATACAATTATATGAATGCAGTTTATTCTATCAGCGTTGCTATGCTAACAATTCTAAATGAACTATGCAAGCATCTATATTGCTCCAATTCAAAGCACTTGTCCAAGAAATGATTGGAAACTTTGCAGCCCGTCTCACCCCCTCTTCATCTATTGATTGATGGCGGGCTCCAATGTCAATTGGCAACAATGATGAAGATGACAACAGCAACAACAACAACAACAATGACAACAACAACAACAATGATGACAACAACAACAACAACAACAACAACAACGGCAGAAGGAGGGCCCCAACATTGATCCTGGCACTTCATCCTGGTACACAGACGTCGAGAGAGGGCATTTTGATGCTTTCTGGGGGTCCCAATGGTCCTGGTGGTCCTGGTCAGTTGACAAGTTGGCTGGATGGGAGAAAGGGGGAGAGAGGGGGGGAGGGGATTTCCAACATCGATTTCAGCACCAAACAAAGTAGTACAAAGGTCCAGAGAAGGGTCTATTTCTGCGCCAAACAAAGCATTTTCAGCACTTTGTTCTGGTCCACAAAGGTCCAGAGATGGAATTTTGATGCTCTCTGGAGTTTCTAGCAGTCCTGGCAGTCCTGGTAGGTCAACAAGTCAGCTGGATGGAGAGGGGGGGATGGAGGGCAAGGAGAACCCAAAATCAATTTTGCCGCCGATTGAAGCGTTTTTAACGCTTTGTTCAGGCTGGTAGAGATCTAGAGGGGGCATTTGGACACTCTCTGGGGGTCTTGGTAGGTTGATGAGGCGGCTGAACAGGGGGAGAGGAGAAGGGGGGAGGAGAGGAGGGGGGTGAAAGATGAGGCCTCCAAAAAGAAGCGCAAAAAATGCTGTGGCTGTGTTGTGGCATGTTTGACATTACTTGGAGGTGTCTGTGTAGCTGTAGGTGTAGGCTGAGGTTGAGGCTGAGGTTGAAACTGAGGAGGTCGAGGATGAGGATAGGCGGTGGGCTGAGTGGGCAAATCAGCTCTGGCTATATTTGATATGCTGGGTGACCTGCTAGTGAGCACTTTTCCCTACAATGTTGCTTGTATAGACTCCTCACATAAGCTGAAGTGTACGGTTTTGATTTTTAGTGCAAGGGCTATTTTTAGAACCTCTGATGCACCTGATCAGTGTGTTGATCAGCGCCTGACGTGCTCACCGATGCAATTTGTAACAAAGTGTTTCATGTAAGGAACATTTAATTATAAATCAAGGTTGTTATGTTAATGAATGCATTTGTTGGAGTGAAACAATTAAATACAGCCAACAGATTTTGAGGCAACAGAAGCGTCAACATCATTGTGTTAGGTTTCAACAGATTTGAGCGAACAGATTTAGTATCAAACCATTCTAAGGTTGACAAAATCCATTATTCCAAGCGGATACCCAGGCAACGGATTGCAAGCCAACAGAAATGTCAACATCATTTTTTTGGCTTCATCTTTCAACAGGTTGAGCACGAACCAATATCAAACTGTTCTAAGGTCAACACAATTGGTTATTATGAGTAAATTCCAAGCCAGCACATTTCGAGTGAATGGATTTTGAAGCAACAAAATGAAGCTAATGGAAAGGATTTTTAAACAATTAAATACAGCCAATGGATTTTGAGCCAACAGATGCGTCCACGTCATTTTGTCATTATTCCAAGCGGATTCCCAGGCAATGGATTGTGAGCCAATGGATTTTGGGCCCACCAATGCCCACAGGCTCCGTATTGCTGTATCCAACGACACATTATTGTATGTCTCCCATGGAGCAGTATCAGATGTAACAATGTGGACGTCTGCTACAGAGTAGTGGACTCTGCTAGACACGTAATGCACATTACAAAACACGTTCCACTACAATGTATGACACGTACGTATGTTGTGTTCCTATGTGGATGAGTTCCTTGTAAAACCACATGGGCAGTGCCACTCTTGTGCATTCCAAAGAAGGATGGATTCCTTTGCATGGCTTTAGATCCACATCAGCACAACAACAACACAATCAAGCATGTTACTCCATTACCAGACCAGGAAGATGTGGCCTGAGCAAAATATTGCTCAAAGATTGATTTGACTGACGTGTATGAACAAGTGCATATCCACACTGAGGATGTATCCAAGATGGTCTTCACATCTATCATGGGTACATTTACCAGCAATATCATGCAAATTGGGGATTGTAATGCCCCAGCAATGTTCCAGAGGCTGATGACCTCTATATTTCACGATGTTATTGAATGCTTTATGCATGTTTATTTAGATGATATATTCATCTTTTAAACACAATTGAGGAGCATGAACAGCACCTCAGAGTTGTGTTTGAATAACTACAAAAATTCAAGTTGTACTTGAAGTAAAAGAAGTATGAACTATACATGGAAAGCATAGACTGCCTGAGACACGTCATTGATGAAAAGGGTATTTACCTGGATCAAGATAAGCTTGATCATATTCAGGAGTGGCACACACCACATAACTACAATGATATCCAGAGGTTTGTAGGCCTCGTCAATTATATATTGAGCTTTTTGCCTGATGTTATGACCTACACAGGGTCATTAATGGCTATGACCCAGAACGGATCACAATTCAATTGGGAGCCCATTCACCAACAATGCTTTGAAATGGTGAAATGCATATGCGCTAAAACACCAGTTATCTGGCCAATTGACCCCCGGCACGATGAGCTGATCTGGCTTATCTGTGATGCTTCTAAAACAGGGGTTGGGGCCATGTACAGCCAGGGAAGCAGCTGGCAAACATGCTGGCCTGCTGGGTTTATGTCAAAGAAGTTTACAACAGCCCAGCAGAATTATGCTGTGCATGAGTTAGAAACTTTAGCAATACTTGAGGCCTTGCTCAAGTGGGAGGACAAGTTGATGGGATACCTTATTCACATCATCACAGATCACAAGGCTCTGGAATTCTTTAAAACTCAGGTGACCTTGTCACTGCGGCAGCAGCGGTGGATTGATTACATGTCAAGGTATCAGTGTGATATATTCTATGTCAAAGGCAAGCTTAACAAAGTCACAGACTGTTTATCGCGCTACTTTGAGAGCAATTGCTCAGATGAGGTCCATGACCCTCACAAGTATGTGCAAGTGGACTGTTGCATTGATCCTGAGGAAGAGGATCTTCCTCTCTATAGGTATCACAAGGTCAAGGAGCATACCCTTGAGGTTTGGGCCATACAAGAGGAGAAAAGAAGGCAAAGCAGTCACCTTCATGAGTGATGCAAAGATAGAAACCTAAAGGTGGATCTGCTCAGATGAGCTATACACCCTGCTACATCGGAGCATGAACATCAGTCTCCAGACATGATGCTGGCTCAGGCACTAGAGAGTGAGGTGCCCTTGGTCAAACTGGACACAGTGGAGTCTGACAAGTGGTGAGCAGGTACACAGGTGAAACATTGTCAAGAATATTGCAAAGCCTTATGGTCACGCAGCAGAACCAGATCAGTGGTTGATTCTAGTACTATGTATGACAGTAAAATTGGCTGCCTTACTTAAGGCAGCCATACAAGATTATATGCTATTGATTATTTAATTAATGTTTAATTATTTAGTTATTGAATAATAAGTAATAATTAATATCATAATTATTACTACTTTTGCAGAGGCCGTAGAGCAGAGCTCTATGGCTATAAGTCCATTACAGCAGGTGACTCTGTGTTTGCTGAAGTCTTGAAGAACTTGGGGGATCATCCTCAATTCAAGCAAGACCGTAATAGTGTGATACTGACAGACAACCATCAAGGAGTTCAAGTGTCATGTATCCTGCAAGACCGTGAGTTGATAACTTGCGTACTAGACTAGGCACATGCTGTGGTAGGCCACTTTGGGGTGGCTCAAATCTTGGGCTATGTGTGGAAGTGGTACTGGTGGCTATGTATGGGCCAAGACATTGCTAAGTTCTGCGCAACATGTGAGGTGTGTCAGAGGGCAAAATTTAATCTACTACTAGCTGGTAAGCTATACCAGGTGCCAGTTCTCATTAAACCCTGGGATTCAATTGGAATGGACTTTGTTGGTTCCTTTCCTGAATCCAAAGAGTTCGACTATTTGTGGGTCATTATATGCCAGATGACCAGCATGGTGCACCTGATACTGGTGTATATGACAATAACAGCAAAAGAGCTGTTGTGGATATATTTCTGTGAGATTGTGTGGCTACATGGGCTGCCAGCTTTGATTGTCAGTGATCAGAACTCAAAATTCACTTCTCAATAGTGAAGAGGTCTCCACAAGTTACTAGGAGCATGGCTTAATGTTGACGTCATTCCATCCCCAGATGGATGGCCAGACTGAGCAGACTAACCACAGTATTGGTCAGATACTGAGGGCAGTTGTATGCCTGGACCAGCAGAACTGAGTAGAGTAGTGTCTGCTCACCAAGTTTGCCATTAACATGAGCATGTCAAAGACAACGGGGTATGCCCTGTTTGAACTAAATGGAGGGTATATGCCCTCCATGATGTGCAAAATTTGCATAGATGTAGTGATACACAAGGGAGTCGAGACCTTCACTAGGCAAGCTCTGGAGAACATGGCCAGAGCCCACAACGCAATTATTGAGGCACATGTGTTCTAAGTGAAGAGCATGAATGCATGCTAACAGGATGACTTATCAATAACTGTTGGTCTATTTATCAATGTGGAACTTGAGGCTGCTGAGAATGGAGCCATGCACATCCAACTACATGTTGGAGTTGCCCATGGCCTTGCAGGAACAATGTATTGTTTCTAAGTTTCATGTGTCGCTGCTGTGACCATATGTGATGTCAGATGACACGTTATTCCCAAATAGGGCAATGCCAGGACCCTATGATTTTGGGGCCAGAGACAACAATGAATGGTTTGTTGAGGGTATCATTGGTCACCAATGAAGTGAGCAGAATATGCTCAAGTTCAAGGTGTGGTGGTTCCTAGGGGATATAATATGGGAACCATATGCCTACTGTGACAAGCTGGCAATGCTTGACTGCTACTTAGAGCTCGAGGGGGGTAAACGCCCAAGTTAGTTGAGTAGGCACCCGAGTGCCTGATTGATCAGAATCTTGATTGTGGCTGTGCTGGGTTGGTCAGCTGTGGCTGAAATTTGCATCTTGAACTTTTTTTCACTACAATGGACAGTATACTCATGGACCAGACTAAGCAGCAGCAGCAATACACCTACTTCTAAGTGTTGTTGGGCATACCAACAACAGAAGGGAGGGGCTGGGGGCAACTCCACAAAATCAGTATCAAAAGGCCCCTCAATGGGACAACCATATATGGCAGCAGGATACCCACCTCAGTATCAGGCAGCAGCAAGCAGATACCTCCTACAAGCAGTGGGAATCAGGTATCCAATGCAGCAGTCACTAGGAGGTGGATTTCCACCTCAACAAGTAGTAGGACCTGGGGGCCAGCCTCAGATGATACAGTATGGGGGCCAATTTGGCTCTCAAGAGGCATCAAACTGGGTGCAACACCCAGAGACAGTGCATGGAATACTGGCCCAGGCCTGGGAGCAAACCCCAGAGATGGTTCATGGAATAATGGGGCCTCCACCCCTGCTTTCTTATGCGGCCCCAATGGTGTACCCATCCATGGCACCACAGGAGATGATGCTCTACTACCCAACATGGATGGGAGCCTGGGGCACAATGCTCTAGCAACCAGCTGCATTGGCGGCGCCAACTCTAGAGGCTGAGAATGCTCCCCTACCACTGGCAGCGCCAGCACAGGATGAGGCAGAGACCATGCCCAAGAGTGCTGCTGCTGAGCAGCAATAACTGAGTGAATCAGCAGTGGCACCATCAGAGAGGTTCACATGCCTCTTGCTGAGACAGCAGCTGGAGATGCTGCTGTTGGACAATGACAGGATGAAATGGAGTGAGTCACTTGCGTGTAGAGACAAAGGAAAAAGGAGGGCAATTGAGCCCACCCACGGCCAGGATGTGATCCTGGCCAAGTTATTGCAGCATCTAGAGAATAACAGGTACAATGTACCCGCCAACACATCATTCCTCTGCAATGCGGAGGCAGTCATTCTCATCAATCAAATGATTGATGATTTAGAGCATGCATGTGCACAGCGCACTACAAATCTTCTTGCTATTTCCACTGTGCATAAGTGGCAAGCTTCTTCACTGAGTCAGAATACCAACTCTAGTAAGAGTGCGCATTGGCAAGGAGTGGCAGACATGCTTTCCTGCTTGACAATGCTGAGTGTTCCCACTTCTGACTGGGAGTCTGGCCTGGGGCAAGACATTGTGCTCTATGATGATGTCATTGCCCCAGCCAGCCTTTGACTGCTTGAGCGCCTATCCTCAGGCACATCCAAGGTTGCATCATTGCAACCTGATTCCATGGTATCTACCACATACTCTGGGGAGCAGGGATCAGTCAGGAGAGGACTCCCCCACAAAGAGGCGAGGCCTATGGTGCCTCAGCATGACCACAGGAGTAAGAAAAAGGATGACTGGCAAGTCCAGCTCATCACTTTTGATGCAAATGCACTGAGGGGCGCACCATGGGGTACCCTCCTGTTCCTACTAGCAGCACTTGTGGAGGGACCCCCTATAGTGTTTCCATGGGGAGTGTGGGCAATGGACCCATGTAGTGATGATACCATCCAAGAGAGATTACCTTTGCCTCCCTCGGATGCCAGCTCCTATGCTGAGCCAGAAATGGCCTGCATGGAGTCACTCATGCTGGGCAAAACGGCTGTTCAGCGACATGCATGCAAGCGGCGCAACAAGGGCTGGCAGGAGAAGATGGACCGGCGGCTGTTGCCAGGTTAATGACGAGCTTGGACGCCTGGGTGGCCATAAGTACATATGCGAATCCAATTAGTAGACGTAGAATATGTGACGTACGTCAAGCAAAGCGGGTTGAGAATCGGTTGAAGAAGCTGGAATGGTCAGTTGGATGGCCATAATAAATTTTGGGAGGACTATGTGAGGCTGGCATCCCAATTTTTAGAGGAAATAGCTATAGCCTCGATTGACTTAGAACAATTGAAATAAAAAATTTGATCAGTACGATTGCTTGTCTTCGGATCTTATCTTATCTCGGCATAATCAGGGCAATTCTCCTAGATGGCGTACTACCGAATTAGGAGGTTTTGGGGTTTGGTGAGAGGTCGGTACGTGATGCGAAGCTGATAATCCAGACTATGCAGCCGCCGGTTAGTCCGAGTAAGAAAACAAGGCAACGCGGAACGCGGATTGTATTTCCTCTTTTAGTACCGAACGATCTCCGTAGTTGACGATCGTCGCAGAGGCAAATATTTTTTTCTAACAAACATCAGAGACATTGATTCATCCTGTAATTGCAAAATTTGCTAGACTGAGTGTCCCAAATTAGATGGTACCCATTATCAAGGCAGTACAAGCTAATACGAAGACAAAGAAATCATCGAGCCTCAATTACAAAGTCAAGACGGTGCCGCAATGAACATCAAGACGATGATCATAGAGCATCAACGTAGGCGCTGAGCTGCGCGCGCCAGTATGAATCGTTGTTGAGTGAATAATGTCCAATGAGTGTGGTGAACGAGGGGAGGGATGGGGTTTTCAAGATGCGATGGAAGTTGAAGATATGGTTATAATGCTAAAGAAAAAGACCAGTTAACTGATGGTTGAAGCTCTGTAGGAGGTGCTGACTTACGTTAGACGCAACTTTGCTGTTGGAGAGGCAAGGGCGCAAGCCTATGCGATTATGTAGAAGATCTGCTGATCGTTGGTGTTTGATGCTTCCTCGTCCATAAGAGGCACCGACGTGTTAACATCCTCAACGTCCTCAACGTGTCCCGAGGCGAAAAGGGCAGATAGAGTTGTGAAAGCGTCCATGATAAGCTTAGTTTCTGGGATCTGCTGGGAGCTGGTGAGAGGTGCTTCAGTGGTAGGCACTGCTAGAATGCGGATTTCTCAGCCTTTCTTACATGCGAGATGCTTATTGTATACGGTGCAAAGACAAAAGTACATTATGACATTGACGATAAGCTCTTTCGTAAAAATTGCATCCATCATACATAAGGAATAGTGACCTCTCTCAGAAGACAAAAAAAACATATGTTCGAGCAGAATGCCGCTGTCTTGTGATTGGTATCGCGTTGCATCAACAAAAGAAAGAACGACAACAAACTCCAGACACTATTGTTCTTGTCTGTGTTGAATTAGGGAACCTGGTAAGGTTAACCGTTAGTCGTTTGTTTACCGGTGCGGGTCCACGCAACCTGGGCGCTTCGTTTCTCGGAACCTTGCGGACCGACCAGCGGGGATCGGAGGATCACGTGCCACTGAATTGCCTGTCTTCATAGCAGGCCTCGAACGGGGCGGGCTAGACGTAACCCGTCATGCCATACCCACTTGTTCAGGGTCACAGTACTGTCGGTATCCAGCGTAAAAGGCCTGGTCATATTACTCCCCCTCAAAAACCTACGATTGGGTAGTCAGACGTGTCCATGCTGAAGAGCCCAAGGCGGATCAGGGCAGCGGTTAAGCCCTCTGACTCCCATCCACCATGATTGTGTCATAATGCAAGTCCATTCTGATTTCCTACTGAGTCTCAATACATCTCGTGGACACATGTCCTTTGTGCTTGCAAATGCTCCCTTTCTCTTTATTTCTCTGGTATGGAGATAACATATAAATACTCAGCTATATTCTTTACTGCTACAATATAACAACTTTGGGTGATAGACCTACCAATTTTTCCGGCCTACTGCAACAAGAGACTGTAACAAGTGGGAAGTTATGTCTCGATGCTCGGTCTCTGCTTCAACGAGTGTTCCATACATGGCCATTTCCATTTTGGCGATCATCAGGAAAAGTTCAATCATCATGATCATGATCCGCGACGAATAGTCCTGTTGCTCCCCTCCAGTTCAAAGGGAGCACGATACATCACACTCCCCTGACGCTTCAAGTCGGGGACTTTTTACGGGAGCGCCACACTCAGAGCTCTAGACTGACGAATGATGCCTATAATCAACGCTACGATTGCCATGAAAGTCAATGTATGTCATTTTTGAATCGAAGAAGTGCATCGTACCACTGCGAATGTTTTTCTCTTCTGATTTACTGGATTATAGGTACATTCTGAACATTCTGTAGGCTTGTTATTGTCTTTCGTCTCAATGGGATCTCTTTAGAACTAGGGGATATCAATCTAGCACATTTTCTATATTTATTCTGTAACTAGACAGTCTGCAGATCACAAGCCTGATTAGAGTTTACCCTTTACTGAGGCAGTACATAACCTTAGAACGAAGACAAGGTGATCATTCGAATAGAATGGAAAAATAAGTATAGTGAAAGTACGATGGTCCGGTTGTCATTTATCGTCGAGTGATATAAAGTCAAAATTCTTGCATTAACAAACATGAAGAGGGCAACGATACAGCAACTACAGAGGGAAGAGCTGTATACAGTATGTGTGGGCAATGCAAATTGTTGTTGAAAAGGGGATAATCCTTTTTCAGAATGGCGGCATTGGGGTTCTGAAGTGGGATGTGCAATAAGAATGCTGATAAGATTGGTGATGAGGTGGTGATATGTTTATTGAGCTAATGGAGGAAAGTCAGCTCGGTAAATACGCGATGTAGAGACAGCCCAACTTTCTGTGTGAGATATGATGAATGCAACAGCCTACGCGATGACGCAGTAGGACACCTGATTTGTGCTTCCTGGTGCTTCCTCGTCCGCGGGAGGTAGCGACGTGTTAACGTCCTCAACCTGTTTCGAGGCGAAAAGAGCAGAAAGAGTTGTGAAAGCGTCCATGGTAAGCGTAGTTGAGAGCGAACGAGTAATTTTCTGTCGGGAGCTCCTGAGACTTGAAAGCTGCTGAATGCGGTTTCTGTTGTTTTCTGCTGCTTTTTATATGCGAGGCACTTATTGTTCTGAGGTCTACGAAGTAGCCGAGGTTTTATTACCCGACGTTGCGGTAATTTTTGTCCTCGATTTCTGTTGCTATGTGACCGGTTCGGGTTTTGTGATGCTTTATTGTCGGTCGATTACCGGACGTTTAAACTTTTTGTCCTCGATTTTTGTTGCCATGTGACCAGTTCAGCTTTTGTGTTTTGCTGGTTGATGCTTTACTGGTTGTTTAACTTTTTGTCCTCAATTTTTGTTGCCATGTGACCAGTTCGGCCTGTTGTGGTTGCCAATTGCTTTGCTTTATTTCTGGTCATTTCTGGTTAATGCTTTACCAGACATTTTGTTGAGCAGGTTTCTTGCGCAGCGGAAGTTTGATAAAGTAACTTCTGTATTCTGTACACACTAAACAGGGCTGCTTTTATATGCTACTTGCTAGTTACTAGAAAGTTCTGTAGTATCAAGAAATAGTTCACCGAAATGCCCGGACAATATCTCGAACATTCCGGAGTAAGTTCGGAATTACTCGTCTCATCTCACAACACATTTAAACTTTTTGTCCTTGATTTTTGTTGCCATGTGACTGGTTTGTGTTGTGTTGCTTTATTGGACATTGTATTTTGTCATTGATTTTTGTTGCAATGTGACCAAATGCTGGTAAATAACCAATGCTATCCTTGCATTTTGGCTAACTTTTTTGTCCATTGGACTAGCATTCTCTTCTTGAGTTATATTTATTCAGCCACTGACATATAAAGTGTATTCTCATTTAATATATATATATTCTATTATTTGAAAATTATTTTCTCTGCATGTGATTAATGTAAATGTTGATTCCAAATGTAGAGAGCATTTTCAGAGGCCTTTGAGCAACAAGCATATTGACGCAAAATGTACGGTTTGTTGAACTAATCAGAGGGACTCCAATTAGTGTAGACAACTAAACTTTACTTTCACAAGTTTTATGGGGCTACGACACAAAAACACACACTTGTAATAGAGTTGTAATGGTTTTGATAGTTTTATTTTATTATTATAATGAACTAAAACAGTTCACACAATAAAAGGTCTCTGAAAAGATACCAAAAGTGACCCTAGTGAAGTCAACTAAATGATAGGCCTAATCAGTCCACTCCCTGGGGACCCCAAGCCACACAAATGGTTTATTCAATAGATTAACAAAGTTATGCTTGGTTTGAGCAAACTTAAATTCACACAAATGTAGGCAATAAGCTCTATTAAAGCTGGTCTGAAGTACTATAACTGGTTAGCCTAAGTAGTCCACTCCTTGGGGACTCCAAGCTGCATAGGTATTTTCTTGGCTGGGTCCCCCTTTTCTTCCCCTATTTATAGTCCTTTCAGATGCACATGGACCAGCACATTCTGCATGTCCGTTGGCCTCTGATGGTCTGGATATTGGCTAAAGTTTCAGCCATCCATGTGCATAATTCAATTAAATGTATTGAATCAAAATTTTTGCTCTGGCAGCTTGTTTCAAGCATGTTCCAGCCTCCCCTGTTCCAGCATCCAAGACCTGTGGAAGGCATTTCTGTCATGTCTGTGCAGTTCTAGAGTGTTCTGGAGTGTCAAAAAGGGTGGGATAGCATGTTTAAAGGAGTCTGTAGGCTCTGAAAAGGAAAGTCATGAAGGTTTGATGGTTTGATCCCATTGGTCCTTGATTTAGACTTGATTTGATCTGATTAATCTTATCAATCAATTTGATAATCTTGTCTGGATCATTCTATGATTGGAACAATTTGTTATCTGCTGATGTCAGGATTTTCGATGATCTGACTGGATCTCTCCATGATATCATCATTTGATGGCTGCCAAGTGCTGAGTGCTATTTTCAGCTCTTTCTGATTGTGGATCTTTCTGTGATCAAATCAGCTTCTTTGACACTGCCACATCTCAAGTATCATTCCCATCAAGATCTAACTCTGGATTATCAATGATTCATTGATAGAGGCCTCAGCTATCATTATTCCGTCACTACTCAAAGGTATGCCTATATTTTGACTGTCTGTGCACCGTTTGACATGTTTAGACCAGTTTTAGAATTGTCAGGAGGCGCAAATTATTATAGTACATCTAGCTCATGGGTTTCAGCTATTTGAACATGTTTTGCTTACAATGATCAGCATTTTTAGACATGTACTATGTTTTTCTTTGTACCAGCATGAATGACAAATAGATCAATCTGGAATCTACCTGTACCTCATCCCATGTTTTAGTGGGCATTCAACAAACAAATGCCTGTGGAGTGGAATGAACTGGTAGCTTTGATGTATGCATGGAATGGACTATGCTGGAGTTTGAAGAAAGAATTGTATTGGCAGGTGAATGACAACAAAATCTTGCTGCCAAGCAAGGTGTTCTTCAACAGACTCTTGGTGACTTTGTAAAGAAGCAAGT
>QLOM01000743.1:0-18692 GCA_003313785.1 Termitomyces sp. MG148
TGAACGCCTTGCCCCGGCGGCACCTAACCCCCCGCCACCTACTCCACCGGTGCAGCGCCCACGTGCTGTGCAATCCTCCATTCCAGCACGGGAGCGCTCCAACATCCTACACCTGGCAACCCTGGACGTCTACAACGGCGACCGCGCGTCTGGGGAACGCTTCCTCCAGTTGTGCGCCACCTATCTCCAGTTCTGTGGCGACGATTTTGTATCTGACAAGCTGAAAATTGCGTGGGTCTTGTCCTACATGAAGTTGGGACGAGCGGCCACCTATGCGCTGAGGGTTTTCCAACGCCCCGGAGGCGTCGCAAGCTTTACGGACTGGGCCGAGTTCAAACAAGAGTTCCGGGACAAGTTCTTTCCCCGGAACCCCGCCAAAAGCACCGCGCTGATCCTGAGGGATAGGGAGCAGTACGGCCAAGGGAAACGCTCGCTGGACAAGTACATCAACTTGTTCCGCGCATTGGTTGAGCAGGCCGAGTACCCTGACGGCCTGCAACTCTGCCTTACCTTTCGGGAAGGGCTCCATCTGACCCTGATGGAGCGCATTGACAACCTTGTGGAGGGTTGACCGGCTGACGACCAGGTCCTGGCATGGTACCGGGTGGCCCGGGAGCAATGGCAGCTCATGGAGCTCAAGCGCGACCTCTGCAAGCCTGTGCATCCTGCGCCTCCAACGCGACCCCCCACGATGCTCCCCCACAGGTTCCCAATCCCGGCACTGCCCATGGCAACGGTCGCACCCCCGACAATTCCGGCACTACCTCCAGGCGTGCCAATGGATGTGGATGCCTCCCAACAGCGCGCCCCGCTCCTCCTCTCATGCCGACGCTGTGGCGTGCAGGGCCATTTTGTGCGTCACTGCTCCAGGGGTCTGGAAGTGCGCTACCTCTCCCCAGAGGAGCAAGAGGAGCTACTCCTGCAGCTCCTGGTGGCCCGGGACATTGCTGGACGCCTGCTCTCTCCGACGCCTGCCCTCTCCGACGCCTGCCCTCTCCGACGCCTGCCCTCTCCGACGCCTGCCCTCTCCGACGCCTGCCCTCTCCGACGCCTGCCCGAACGTGCCTCCCTGCCTGGGAGCGCCGCCTCCCCCACCGCTACATAATTGCCTCCACTCCGTCGCCCAACTTGCTCCGGATGAATGTGGAAATCGAGACAACCGACACGCAGCAGACCCGGAGCGTGTCGGCCCTCCTAGACTCCGGAGCCACCGGGCTCTTTGTGGACACCAGCTACGTAGAACAGCATCAGCTCACCACTCGACCCCTGCTTGCCCCAATCCCAGTATACAATGTTGACGGTACCCGCAACAAAGCGGGGTCCATCAAGTCTGTGGTGGACCTTGTTCTTCGCTACCGGTCCCATGCGGAGCACACTACCTTTGCCGTCACGAGCATTGGTAAACAGGACATGATCCTGGGATTCCCGTGGCTCCAGGAGCACAACCCAGAAATCGACTGGGCTACTGGGGAGGTGAGCATGAGCCGGTGCCCCCAGCACTGCGCGACCTGCGCAGAAGAAGTGAAGAAGGAGCGGCGCACCGCTATGCAGGAATGCGCAGCTATCAGGGCATGCCGCGTAGGTCACCTCCCCTTTGCTGATCTCGACCTGCTGGATCCCCTGCCTCTGGCGTTCCCTTGTAGGGAGGCCCTCTACAAGGACAACAGGCACAGCGGGGGAAACCCTAGTCAGGAGGAGGGACGTGAAGGAGAGTTCCTACCCGCGCAGGACCTGGAGCTTCCAGACAAAGCCATTGAGGTAGGAGACCGCATCTACGCCACCATGCTGCAACCCCCGCCAGTGGCGGAGGAGATCCGGGCCAGCCAAACCACTTCTCAACGACTGGCCCAGGCCTTTGCAGCCAACGCCCAGCCCTGGACGTTCCGGGATACGGTCCCCGACCATTTGCACGACTTTGAGGATGTTTTCTCTAAGGCCTCGTTCGACTCCCTCCCTGTAAGGGCGACCTCCGGAGGTTGCGGCTAAGTCACACAACTGGCAGAGGGAAATCCGAAGTGTATTAGAGACAGTACATATTACAGGGAAGTAACTAATCACCTGGCAGAGGGAAATCCGAAGAGAACAAGTCTAAGGATTCCTCTGCCACGGCGGGGCGCATCAGTGCGGGGGCGGGGGCGTGAGAACGACTGTACAACATCTCGGAGAAGTCCGACGACTGCAAGGGAGCGTCCCGGAGACCTCCGGGATGGCCCGAAAAGGAAATGGCCGGAAAAGGAAGTCCGGAGGGTCCCGGAGATCTCCGGGATGGCCGGAAAAGGAAGTCCCCTGACACTCCCGGAGCGCAAGCAGTGGGATCACGCCATTGAGCTCCTGCCAGACTCAAAGCCGGCCAACTGCAAGGTTTACCTGCTCGCACCCAAGGAGCAGGATGAGCTTGACGCATTCCTCTGGGAGAATCTGGAGTCGGGACGAATCTGCCCCTCAAAGTCTCCGATGGCCTCTCCGGTGTTTTTCATCAAGAAGAAGGATGGCTCCCTCCAGTTGGTCCAAGACTATTGGGTACTCAACGCAATGACTGTCAAGAACCGCTACCCACTCCCTCTCATCTTGGAACTGATCAACAACCTCTGGGGTGTGCGTTACTTCACAAAGTTGGACGTCCGGTGGGGCTACAACAACGTGCGCATCCAGGAGGGAGATGAGTGGAAGGCCGCGTTTCGGACCAACCGCGGGCTGTTCGAACCTCTAGTGATGTTCTTTGGACTCACCAATAGCCCCGCCACCTTCCAGACCATGATGAACGACATTCTCCAGAACCTGATCGCGGACGGAGTGGTCTGTGTGTATCTCGACGACATCCTCATCTATACCAAGACGCTAGAAGCGCATCGTCGGATCACGCGGATTGTTCTGGACCGTCTCTGCCAGCACCAGTTGTACCTCAAGCCAGAGAAGTGCGAGTTTGAGCAGACGCGCATCGAGTATCTCGGACTTATCATCTCCCATGGCATGGCGGAGATGGACCCGGTGAAGGTGGCTGGCGTGATGCAGTGGCCGGTGCCCCGGAGCAAGAAGGAAGTACAAGCCTTCCTGGGGTTCACGAACTTCTACCGGCGCTTCATCCAGGACTTCTCCCACCACGTGCGTCCCCTCTTTGACCTCACCGGGAAGGATGTCCCTTGGACCTGGGGCAATGCAAAGCAGCGGACCTTCAACGCCCTCAAGTCTGCCGTCATGTCCAAGCCCGTTCTGCTCTTCCTGGATGATGACCGACCCTTCCGCGTTGAGGCCGACAGTTCCGACTTTGCAACCGGTGCAGTCCTATCCCAGCAGTCTCCAGAGGATGGTAAGTGGCACCCCGTTGCCTTCTACTCCAAGAGCCTCAATGCCGTGGAACAAAATTACAAGATCCACGACAAGGAGATGCTCGCAATCATCCAGTCGCTGGAGGAGTGGTGCCACTTCCTTGAGGGGGCCTGCCACAAGTTTGAAGTCTGGACTGACCACAAGAACCTGGAACACTTCCGGACGGTGATAAGACCTAGGCTGGGCTCAGCGCAGCAAAGCTATAATTAGCAACTTTTGTTGATAGAAGTTTGGCGGCTCACTCAGGCGATCAGGCGCGATGTGGACTACACATGACTAGGCGACTACGGGATGTTTAGCGCACAGGACTTCTAGACCACAGGACTCGCCCACCTGACTGTTAACGCATGGACCACACACATGACCTCAGGCTCAATAACAGGTCACCAATCAAAGATAGCCGGCGCCTTATAAGATTATGCAACTTGCCGACGGTCATCAGCAGGCTGTCACTTCCTCAGCCCCGTTGCCTAGCAGTTAGCGACGCTTAACTTTACCGACTTTGGCGATGCCAGCCCCCTTGATTGTTTCAGACCCCAGGATAGTCACTGTTTATTTGACTGATTTCAGTGCTCACTTGGTGACTTAGCGCTTGCCGACTGATAGACGCCACGGATTAGCTATTTCACATTTTATTCTTCTTGTCATAATCCATTCCCCATTTTGTTACTTAGCGACTTATAGCTTAATTAACATGGCGACTTAGCGCCTATAAATACTGTACATATTTTGTCTTAAGAGCATCAAATTCCATCCCCACAGTTCAGATCACAACTTGCACACACTAAGTTCCTCGGAGTCGCTAAGGGACTTACTGTTTTACCGACTATGCTAAGCTTGCCGCTTCTTCGCCAGTCTTGCCGGCTGTCTAGGTGCTATACGAGCACACTTCAACTACGTTACGTTGCCTAGTCCTTGCCGACTGTTGGCACCCTAGTGCCTCGCAGGCTACATGGCTTAGATCACTAAGCACCTTTCTTCCAATTACTCAATTTTCCTTAACAAACTAAGTCTCTGGGACCCTGCCTGTACTCTCTCTCAACTAGCGACCGCCCAACGCATTACCTTTCACAGTAGCTAGGTACAGTTTACCCTTGACAGTACTAAGCGACTTTTGGGCATCATCAAATTGGAGCCCACCGCGAGGGACTTTAGGGCAGAATTCCGCCAGAAACTTGTTTGCAATGCCAGCGCCGCCTTCTAGTTCAGTCAGCAGGCGCCACTATCCCTTTCCACATTTCACCTTCTACTCCCCAGTTATCTGGAGCCTTACCACGTCGCACCTTAGCGCAAGAACTTGCCAATTACACAACTGAGCTTACAGTCGACGACATCCCAAACCTTTTCCCCCGCCAACTGGACTTTGACGCTAGCGCACCTGGTACTCAGACCCCTCTTGCCAACTTAGCTCAGGGATCACCGCCTAATCCTATCACCCCATTGTCAGAACTATTCAGAACCCCCACTCCCTCACCTCCAGCTTCACCACTTCGCTTACCGACTACTTCGCTACCGACAACACTGTTACCAACTCGCACTATGGAGGCAGCTGTTGCTCAGCACATGCCACCTTGAAACCACTTCTCCACCCCCAAATGGGATGAGACCAAACCCCGAGAACTCACTCAATACTTTAAGGAACTCAAATACCTCTTTCGCAACTGCAGCATTACCGACCACACCCAAATGAAGGAATACGCGGCACGTTATGTGTCATATGACACGGCAGAAACATGGACTGGCCTCAGGGAATTTAGCGCCCCTGCTGCCGCTCTTGGCGACAACCCCCCACCAGCAGCAACTTACGAAGACTGGAAGGCCGCCGTGATTAGGCTCTATCCTGGCGCTGAAGCCTCTACACGTTATACGGTCAGCGAACTTCAGAAATTGGTACAGGACACTTTTGACAACGGCATATATACCCTTGGCGCCCTCTCGACTTATTACCGCGACTTCCAGAGAGTTGCCAGGTGGCTTTTACAGAACGGCAAGCTCTACAGGAATGAGGAACGTTGCTTATTCCAGCAAGGTATCCCTACGTCGCTATGGGCTAGGATTGCTAGGTGCTTGGAAATCATGCAACCTAACCACCACCCAGGGGAGCCCTATAATGTGGACGACGTCTTTGAGGCTGGTAAGTGGATTCTTAAAGGCACGGACACTGGCGTGAGCACCCCTCGTCCTATTGCCGTCCCTGGTGTACTGCCTGTCCCTGCTGCCGCCATTGCTCCCTTACCGACCCCACCGCCAGCCAATCAATACGTGAAGAAAGAAGATTTGGACACCGCCATTGCTGCCACAGTCGCTAGCGCCATGACCTGCATCAAAACCATGATCACCACTAGTCTTACCGCCTCTCATAATCCCGCCTCTGTTAACAACCTCTGCCATTTCTGTGGTGAAGTCGGCCACACTATGACAAGGGGTTGCTGCCCGACATTGGAAAACTACATTCGCCAAGGACACATTTGCCAGGCTGCTGACGGTAAAGTGGTACTTCCCTCAGGCGCCATCATTCCCAATTATCCAGAGCTCAAGTCTTACCAAGAGCGCATGGATGGATGGCATCGTAGAAACCCTGGCAACTTAGCGACTGGCACCCTTACCGGCAACGCTAACCCCGACGCGGAACAGGCTATGCAACAACAGATGGTACTTGAAGTTATGCATTTAGACACTTTTAGCGACTCGGGCAACCTCACTAAGGACGCACGTATTGAAAGCCTAGAAAAGGAATTGGCAATGCTGAAAAACCAGGTCTTTGACGGTGTGGAAATTAAGCAACCTAAACAGCCCCTCAAAGGATACCGTCCGCTAGCGCCTGTCACTACCGACCCCAATGTCACTTCAGCGCCTACCGTTACACCCGCCGTAACCAACCAACCGCCTAACAACCCTGCCTCCATCGCTAAACCTGCTAACCACACAACAGACGCTAACGGTGCTCCCTTGCCACCTCTACACCCTTACGCAGGTTTACCTGCACGCTATACTGCGCCCGCCCAACAGAACTTTGCCGCCCCTGACAAGCGACCAGAAGGAGGATACAGACCCACTGCTCCCATATATGACATAGAGAAATCCAACCACGTCTTCAGCTGCATCATGAAAACGCCCGTCACCCTGTCAGTAGAAGAACTTTGCAGCATAGCGCCAGACATAAGGAATCAAGTCAAAACAGCGGTAACCCCCAAGCGCACTCTTCAGGCAACAGTACAAGACGTTAGTGACATTGACGACGCACTACCTGGATTTTCTGTCGCTACTGACCCCACGCTTATTGACACCTACTTCGTCCAACAACTCGCTAATGCCACCTCTGTGGACCCCGTAGAATCCTATATCAAGTTGCTAGCGCCAGGAGAAGACCCTGCAATCCTCACCGTCACTCAAGACTCACAAGCCATACGTTCTATTATGCTCACAGTCAACAGCCGTCAGGAAATTGAAGCTATTGTGGATAGCGGGTCTCAAATCATTTCTATGTCAGCCGAAGTCGCCAATAACCTGGGCCTGATCTATGATCCGAGTATTGTTTTAAATATGCAAAGCGCTAACGGCACAGTAGACAGGTCGCTTGGACTCACCAAGAATGTGCCATGCACTATTGGCAATCTTATGTTTTATTTGCAAATCCACATCCTACGTTCTCCCGCATATGACATCTTACTTGGTTGACCCTTTGACGTTTTAGTGCGCTCCATAGTCAGGACCCTTTCAGACGATGAAACCACCCTCACGATTAGCGACCCCAACTCTGGTGTCCGCTGCACGGTACCGACTTTCCCCAGAGGTCGCCAAAAAGAAAAGCTCACTAAGACACCTGCCTTCACTGAACAACACCTGGGACAACACAGGTGTTTTCACCTGCCATTGAGGAGGTGATTAGCGACGATCACGGAGATGTAGCGCTTACGCTAGATTATGACCACCAAAGTGGTCTTGTAAATATTGTTTCGACTGCTTATCTTGATTCCAAAGTACTTTCTCCCTCTCTTGACACTAGTGCTGATGCGCTTAATCCCAGTACGGACCCCAAAAACATACAACCCCTTACCGACTCTGCTCTTGCCTACCTGTACCTCCGCTTCTGACCAGTTTGACCGTTTCTCTTCCCCTGATACATATCTTGAAACACTCCCTAACTCTTCCCATCCCGCTATTCTTGGACTCTCTTGCCCTAGCAACCCTGCTAGGCAAGCTTCCCCTACGTTACAGACTGCCTCCACCTTTGCCGCCGCTAACGCTAATAAACGCAAAGGTGTACAGATCAAAAAGAAATATAAGCCCGTAGCACTTAAAATCAAGCCAGTTGCCAGCTCAGTTTCCGAGGATTTCAGAATTGAACGAAAGATCATTGGTGACCCTCTTGCCGACCTCCTGACTTTAACTCCCAATCCGCCGCCCTTCCAGCCGACTGGTCGCTTCACCAAGGATCGTCGCAAGCAATTTCTTAGCGACCATGACACTGGTTTTCTCACTTCATCAGAATTGGATGTGCTTACCGACCTTATGTCCAAACAGAACCAAGCATTCACCTGGGAGGACTCTGAGAGGGGTAGCTTCCATACCGACTTCTTCTCGCTGGTCGTCATACCAACTATCCCACACATACCCTGGACTGAACATAACCGACCTATACCGCCTGGACTTGAAGCCGAGGTTTGCCAGATCATATGCAGCAAGATCAAGGCTGGCGTCTATGAGCCTTCAAATAGTGCTTACCACTTGCGCTGGTTCTGTGTCCTCAAGAAAAATGGTAACCTCTGTATTGTTCACAGTCTAGAGCCGCTAAATAGGGTCACCATATGACACTCTGGCATCCCTCCCTTTCCCGACCATGTCGCTGAATCCTTTGCAGGTAGAATCTGTGGCGCTACCTTAGACCTCTATGTCGGCTACGACGAGCGCCTTATCCACCCTTCCTCACGCGACCTTACCACCTTTCAAACTCCCTTTGGCGCCTTGCGCCTAGTTACCTTACCAATGGGTTGGACCAATTCAGTCCCCATATTCCACGACGACGTCAACTTTATCCTCCAACCCAAAATACCCGAATTTGTACAAAGTTTCATAGACAACGTTGGCGCTAAGGGTCCCAAAGACTGGCGACTCATTAATGGCCTCCCAGCGACTCACCCCAACAACCCTGGCGTTTGCCTAGCGCTATGGGACTTCTTCCAGCTTCTTAATCACATTCTCCAGCGCATGAAGTATTGTGGCGGGATGTTTTCTGGCCACAAGCTTGTCTTATGCGCCCCTCGCTTCAAGATCCTTGGCCATGTCTGTACGCCTAGCGGACGTGTTCCTGACGAGTCACGCTTAGCACTTCTGGAGTGCTGGGGTACCTGCCACAACCTGTCGGAGGTATGCGCCTTCTTAGGGACTGTTGGCGTCTTGCGCATCTTCATCAAGAACTTTGCCCACCACGCTCACCATCTTAACCGACTCATACGCGCTAACGCCCCATTTGAGTTTGGACTGGAACAAGTTGCCGCACAAAAAGACCTTGTCAAAGCAATACAAGAAGCACAGCCCCTGGTACCTATTGATTATCAGTCGCCAGACCCAGTCATCCTGGCAGTGGACACCTCTTGCATTGCAGTTGGTTTCTTTCTCTGCCAATGCCTTAGCGACAACAGGAAACAGAGGCGCTACAACCGCTTTGGGTCTATTATGCTAAACGACAGAGAATCTCGCTACAGTCAGGCTAAACTTGAACTCTATGGCCTCTTTAAAGCTTTCCAGGCGCTAAGAATGTATCTCATTGGTGTACGCAACCTCATTGTAGAGGTGGACGCTAGGTACATCAAAGGTATGCTGCAGAACCCTGACATACAACCCTCCGCCAGCATGAATTGCTGGATGATTGCTATTCTAATGTTCCACTTTGAACTTGTACACGTCAAGGGCACTTACCACGGACCTGATGGACTCTCCCAACACCCGTTGCAGCCTACCGACCCTACGCCAGACCGTAGCGACAACGACACCTTTGACGACTGGATCGATCGCTTGCATGGGTTCATGCATCTTATACAACTTTCTATTTGGCTGCTCCACAGCGACCAACCAGCTAGCGCTTACTTACACCCCATCATTCCCTACTAGCCAACTCCCTTCACAGCCCCTCTCACATTCTTTACCGCAAACCTTACTGACCAGTCGCCAACCCTCCGACGTGTTGAGGAACCCAAACCCCTACGACAAAACAGTGCCGACCTCACCTACAACTCAGTGCCCAGGAGCGCTAAAGCCCAAGCAGACGACAACCGCCTAGACACCATTAAGGTCTGGTTGGACAACTTTAAGCGCCCTGACCATCTTAGCGACAACGAGTATGCTACTTTCATACGATATGCCACCAATTTCTTTACAAGTGACAATCGACTTTGGCGACGCAACAAGGATGGTGCTCACAAATTGGTGGTACAGCCTAGCGACTGACTCAAGATCCTACGTGCTATGCATGATGACTTAGGCCACAGGGGACTTTATGCTACACAGGCTATTCTGCTAGAACGCTTCTGGTGGCCCCACGTCAGAGCTGACGTCGCTTGGTACGTCAAGACTTGTCACCTGTGCCAGATTCAACAGACGCGCCAACTACTCATTCCGCCGATGGTCGCTACGCCAGTGCCTCTCTTCAGCAAGATTTATATCGACATCATGCACATGCCCAAATCAGGTTGCTACAAGTATATAATACAAGGTCGCTGCTCGCTTGTACACTGGCCAGAGTTCAGGATGCTACAAAAGGAAAACACTGACGCTATAGCTAAGTGGTTATTTGAAGACGTTATTTGCTGCTGGGGTGCGCTAAGAGAGATAGTTACCAACAATGGTGCCCCATCATTAAGGCATTAACCTACCTCGCCAAAAAGTACAATATACACCACATCCGCATCTCCGGCTACAACAAACGCGCTAACGGCCTGGTGGAGCGACCTCACTTTGACGTGCGCCAAGCTCTCTTCAAGGCGGTAGATGGCGATGAGTCCAGATGGAGCGAAGCGACCTATTCAGTCTTTTGGTTGGAAAGGGTAACTATACGCAAACGCATGGGGTGCTCACCTTATTATGCAGCTACTGGCACCCACCCCTTGCTCCCTGCCGACATTGTGGAGGCGACGTACCTTCAACCCGCACCCAACTCCATCCTGTCCACTACCGACCTGATCGCCAGAAGAGCTATCGACCTTCAACGACGCAGTGAAGACTTAGCGCATTTACACAAAACTGTCTTTAGTGCCCGGCACCAAGCTGCCCTCAGGTTTGAAACCGATCATAGCGCCACCATCAAGGACTACAACTTCAGTCGTGGGTCGCTAGTGCTCATGAGGAACTCCAAGATTGAGACCACCCACAACAAGAAGATGCGCCCACACTACTTAGGACCATTGGTAGTTATCTCTTGCAACCGTGGAGGAGCTTATGTGCTTTGTGAATTAGATGGGTCAGTACTGCACAGACCGGTTGCCGCCTTCCGCCTCCTTCTCTACTTAGCACGCGAACAAATACCCTTACCGCTGGAGGCGCTAGACATTGATACTACCAAACTCAGGGAACTCAAAGAAACCGACCTTTTAGATGATGACAACTTGTAGTTGCTAACACCCTCGCTAAGCCTTTCTTACTTACCATTTTTCTTTATCTTTCTTAAGATTTTATTACTACACAGACTTTCTTTACATACCACAAGATGCAGCGCTAGCGCCCTATAGGCGCCTGGCGCCTTGCACAACTCTTGAACAAGGGTTTTCCGCCATGATGATCTACTGAGCGTTCCCTTAAAAACTCAAGTCGCAAACATCACTTTTGCTAAGTCTTTTCTTTCACAAGCCCTTCCAGTACACGTTCCCTTACTATACACACAGACGTTCTTACTATTTTTCTTACCTCACACAATATTGCAAGTCCCAAAATCGTTTATGTTACATTTTTCTCTACTCGACGTCCAAGCTATGTACGACAAAACTTAAAAGTTCAAAAGTTTACAGGTGCTAGCAACTAGGCCTGGTTACGGTCGGCGGGGAAGGAGAAAGGCGGGAGCGGGAAGAGATCCTCGGCTTGGACATTGTTCTTCTCCTGCCAAGCCAGCGCCTCCTCGCAATCCTGCTGGTAGCGCCTCAAGATGGCGACACTGCACCCCAGCATCCTCCGCATCCTCATCCCGGCCATCTCAGCGTCTACCGCTCTCATCTCCCGTGCCATTACCGACTCCATACCTGCCGCTCGCTCCATGAACCGCTCAAGCTCCTCAGGCGACCGCATCCCGGTAACTGGGTACACCAGTTCTTCGCCCAACCACTCGTAGTCGTTCCCGGTTACTCTAGAGGCGGGAAGGGGTGTCCATTGAGGATCCACCCTAGCAACAGGGGCGGGGCATTCCTCCTGCTTGAATTCCTTGTTGCCAGAAGACATCTCCCGAGCGGTCGCCAGCTGGGATTGCCAAAATGTTAGCGCTACCCAATGCCTGGAGAGGAGTCTTACCTCCTCCTCTCCTGCTTGCTCCTCCTCTCCCTCAACCTCTTCCGCCAAGTCGCCAGCGACGGAAGGAGAAGGCAACCAACTAACCAAGACGGATCAGGCGCTAACTTTGTAAACAGTTAACAATTACTTACTGAGTGCTGCTAGGCCCAGCCACAGGAGAGGGCCGCTGCCAGGGGAGAGGCTCAAAGTCCATCTCTGCTAACGGGAAGTCGCTAAATAATCACAGAAGAAACCAGAAAGCTTACCGTCTGAGGCCATACCAACGAAGAGGCGCTTGGCCTCTCTGGCAGGACTCAGAGGGGAACCCGCCCTCTTACCGACCGACCGCCTGCTTACTGACTCTACCGACCCCTCACGCGCTACGGCCTTCCCTTTCCCCTTGGATGTTCTGCCCCTCAGTGGAGGCCAGCGAGCGGTTGGCTGCGCAGTTCTTTCCAAAGAGGTTGGCCGAGGTCCATTGCCTTGACGAGTCGGCAGCGCCAGACTCTCCTCTGTAATACTGGCAACACCGCCAGCCTCCACCAACGCTCGCTCCCTCAGCACAAACTCCCTGGCCCGCCTAACCCGTACCAACCGTTCAAACGTGCACTTGACAATCAGGTCTTCCTTGCCGCGCTCCCGAGACTTGAGGCCATCGTAAGTACATGCCCGCTTGAGGGCGTCGCAGCGGTAGCACGGTAAGACGCCAGTTGGGAACCAGCAGGCCTCCAGATCATTATTGGACCAGCATTTGTTGCACTAAAGGTTGAATTAGAACAGAACGGTCGCTAAAAAAAAAAAAAGGAAGCACTTACGGCGCCCTTGGAATCCTTATACACCTGGCGCTGGTCAGGCGCCACAGTCTTCTTTCCCTTTGCACCTTCCATCACCACACCCGCCTCCATCCCAGTATCCAGCACCACCTCCGAGCACCTAGTTGCCAGCAGATCTCTCAACTCCACAAGGGGCCCCACTCAGAATTGCGGCCAACTCAGCGTCAATGGAGGGGACGGCAAGAGGGGGAGGTCGCTAAATGGTCAGCTACAGGTTGAAGTAAAGTCGCTAACGACACATACCAGTAGAGCCTTGAATGGCGCTAGCCACGCAGCACCCTTGTGCTCAGTAGCATGGGCAACGCACCACGCCCGCAACACTTCCTTGTCCTCCCACACCACTCCAGATGACCTATAGCTCTTCCACCACTCCAGCAGCCGCAGCATTCCTACCACCAGCTCTTGAGAAGCGTCGGCACCATTGCCAAGGTGCCGCACTAAGAATAGCAATGCATCGAAAATGAAGGTCAGCGCGTGGGCGCTGGCATCGGTGGCAGCAGGGGTGGAGGACATTGGTGCGCGGGAAATTGACTGCTTACAGAGGATTCCGGAAATCACCTGCTTACAGGGGATTTCAATGAAGTTACGATTATGGTCGCCAAACCTTTTAAGAACAGGGATTAGGCGCACGGACCAGGTAACAACGCGTGATATCGAGGTTGACTGAGGACAGTCAATTTTTCAGTTGGGAGGAGATGATAAGACCTGGGCTGGGCTCAGCGCAGCAAAGCTATAATTAGCGACTTTTGTTGATAGAAGTTTGGCGGCTCACTCAGGTGATCAGGCACGACGTGGACTACACATGACTAGGCGACCACGGGATGTTTAGTGCACGGGACTTCTAGACCACGGGACTTGCCCACCTGACTGTTAACGCACAGACCACACACATGACCTCGGGCTTGATAACAGGTCACCAATCAAAGATAGCCGGCGCCTTATAAGATTATGCGACTTGCCGACGGCCATCAGCAGGCTGTCACTTCCTCAGCCCTGGTGCCTAGCAGTTAGCGATGCTTAACTTTACCGACTTTGGCGACGCCAGCCCCCTTGATTGTTTCAGACCCCAGGATAGTCACTGTTTATTTGACTGATTTCAGTGCTCACTTGGTGACTTAGCGCTTGCCGACTGATAGACGCCGTGGGTTAGCTATTTCACATTCTATTCTTCTTGTCATAATCCATTCCCCATTTTGTTACTTAGCAACTTATAGCTTAATTAACACGGCGACTTAACGCCTATAAATACTGTACATATTTTGTCTTAAGAGCATCAAATTCCATCCCCACAGTTCAGATCACAACTTGCGCACACTAAGTTCCTCGGAGTTGCTAAGGGACTTACTGTTTTATATGCTAAGCTTGCCGCTTCTTCGCCAGTCTTGCCGACTGTCTAGGTGCTATACAAGCACACTTCAACTACGTTACATCGCCAAGTCCTTGCCAACTGTTGGCACCCTAGCGCCTTGCAGGCTACACGGCTTAGATCGCTAAGCACCTTTCTTCCAATTACTCAATTTTCCTTAACAAACTAAGTCTCTGGGACCCTGCCCGGACTCTCTCTCAACTAGCGACCGCCCAACGCATTACCTTTCACAGTAGCTAGGTACAGTTTACCCTTGACAGTACTAAGTGACTTTTGGGCGTCATCAATGGCCAAGAAGCTGAACCGTCGCCAGGCCCGGTGGTCTTTGTACCTCGCCAACTTCGACTTCACGCTGCACCACAAGCCAGGCCGGAGCATGGGGAAGCCCGACGCCCTCTCCAGGCACGCGGACCACGGCTCTGGTGCAGGATATAACGATAACATCACCCTCCTCCGCCTGGAGCTGTTTGCCATTTGTGCCTTGGAAGGGGTAGCTGCACAGGGAGACGAGGTCAACATTCTCCGGGACATACGCCAGGGAAACCAGGAAGGTCTACAGGAAGACTCGGTTGCCAAAGCCGCGCTAGCGCTACATTTGGGGCGCCCTTCCAGTACAAAGTTGGTATGCACGGACGAGTGGGGCCTGCAGGACGGCCTCCTCACCTTCCACGGGCGAATATATGTGCCCAACAACCTGGAGCTCCGTCGGCGCATTGTTGAGCAGCACCATGACTCCCATGTCACGGGGCACCCTGGTAGGTGGAAGACGCTGGAGCTGGTCTTGCGGAACTACTGGTGGCCCCAGATGTCCCGCTACATTGGCTCCTACACCAGCACCTGCGACCTCTGCCTCCGGACAAAACTACACCGGCGCCCCCCGACAGGCCATCTGCAATCCCTCCCTACACCTGCAGCGCGCTGGAGTGTGGCCTCCATTGACTTCATTGTGGAACTTCCAGACGCGCACGGATACAACGCAGTGATGGTTGTGGTTGACCTGTATGGAAAGCGAGCTCACTTCATTTCAACGCACACAACCTGCTTGGCAATGGGCGCAGCCAACCTGTACCGGAAGAACGTCTGGAAGCTCCACGGCCTCTCCAATGCCTACATTTCCAACCGGGGCCCTCAGTTTGTGGCAGACTTCACCTGGGAGCTCTATCGTCTCCTGCACGTCAAGCTCCACACTTCCACCGCCTACCACCCGCAGTCCAACAGCCAGACCAAATGCGTCAACCAGGAACTGGAACAGTACCTCCGGCTCTTCTGCAACAAGCGGCAGGACGACTGGGACGAACTCCTCCCAGAGGCCGAGTTCCAGTACAATAACCACGTCCACGCCTCCACGCAGCACTCCTCATTCTTTCTGGACACCGGCAGGCACCCCTGGATGGGCTTTGAACCGCATGCACGACGATCGGAGAACGAGATGGTCAATGAGTTTGTTGACCGTATGCGGAAGGCACAGGAGGAGGCGGAGGCAGCCCTGACCAAGGCCAAGGATGACATGGCCTGCTATTACAACCGAGGATGCTTGCCGACTCCCCAGTACAAGCCTGGAGACCGAGTCTACCTGGACGCCTCCGACATCGCGACCACTAGGCCATCCCAAAAGCTCTCACACCGACAACTGGGGCCATATGTGGTTGAGCGCCAGGTAGGACCGTTGGCCTACAGGCTCCGGCTGCCCACAAGCATGCGGCACCTCCATCCGGTCTTCAACATGGTCAAGCTTTTGCCCACCCTGGACGACCCTATTCCAGGTCAACGTGCCTCGCCTCCGCCACCTCTGGTCATTGTCAACAACCGCCCAGAGTACGAAGTGGAGAAGATCCTCGACAGCCGTCTATTCCGGCACAAGCTGCAATACAAGGTCAAGTGGAAGGGCTACGGTATCGAAGACATCTCCTGGGAACCCACCGAAAACGTCCACATGCCCGCCCTGGTGAAGGACTTCCACCGTAGTCACCCTGAGGCTCCCCGCACAATCCGGGGCATCTACCCCGTCTCCCTGGTGGACCACGCGGTCCGCAACTTGTTCTACCCGGTGCATCAAGACGCCGCACTCTAAGGGGGGAGTGATGTCAGAGGACTTCCCTTTCTGGCCATTTCCTTTTCTGGCCATTCCAGAGATCTCCAGAATGCTCTCTTGCAGTCGTCGGACTTTTCCGAGATGTTGTACAGTTGTTCTCACGCCCCTGCCCCCGTACTGATGCGCCACGCTGTGGCAGAGGAATCCTTAGACTTGTTCTCTTCAGATTTCCCTCTGCCAGGTGATTAGTTATTTCCCTGTAATATGTACTGTCTCTAATACACTTTGGATTTCCCTCTGCCAGTTGTGAGACCTAGCTGCAACCTCCGGAGGTCGCCCTTACAACTGGCTCCATTCTCACTGTCGCTGGCAGCGCCGTTAGCTAGATGTCAAGGTTGCAGACTATCATTGTGCTTTCAACCACTGAGGCAGAATTCATCGCTGTAAGTGAAACAGGCCATGAGCTATGCTGGCTACGAAATTTCCTTGCCAATATAGGCATACCTCAATCAACTCCGCTTGTCTTGAACCTTGACAACCAGTCCGCAATACTAGTCTCGAAGCAACCTGAACACATGGGGCGCCTCAAACACCTCGACTGGCACTGGTTCTGGCTCCGGCAAGCTGTCTATGATGGGAAGATTAGACCCACGTACATCCCTTCAGGCGACATGGCCACCAATCTTCTAACAAAACCTTTGACCCGTGAAGCTGTGGATAAGCTTTGTCAAAAGATGGGGATTGTTGGAGACTTCTCCAAACATGATCTCCAGTGACACTGTGGCACCCCGTCAGGTGGGAGTGTTGAACGCCTACAGTAGATGATGGAGTGGCCCTAGCAGCATGTGACCATAGTAATATTTTCATTCCCTAGTGTCGTTGGTTTTCTTCATTCTGAAGTTTAACTTAACGACACTAGGTATGTATTCCTTACGTTACACAATATAATTCATTCTGAAGTTTAACTTAACGACACTAGCATACTCTGTGTCTGTCTTTGGCCACTGAGAGTAACTTGCTGCTACAGGGTATCATCTGGTTGTCCTTCAGTCATGCTGTCAATCTGATCCATGAGAGAGGGAAGGACGCTATTTTGGAAGGTAAGACAGAGCTGAAAACCATCAAGATAGCAGGCCTGTTCAGCAAGAGCTCTGAAAGAATCAATGTACTAATCTAAGGTCCGCTTCCCCTGTCCATATCAATGAGGGTCTTGGAGAGTAAGAGCTGCCACCTTAGCAGGGTCCAAGGGGAAGAACTCTGCTCAAAACTCTCTTTCAAACTGATCCCAACCTCCAAAACTCTCCACTCCTCTAGGATGTCAAAAAACTCATAGCGCGTATGTCGAGGCTTGCCCAGACTTCATGTAGGAAAGAACCCAGGCAATCTTGAGAGCATCAGAAGGAAAGGCCTCACTACTCAGCTGAATATAGGTGATGCATGACTGTAGAAATTGCTCTCCCATAGCTTGGTCACCATTGAAAGCATTTGGGAATGCAGGGCAAGGAATGTTGGCATGAACAGGGGGGGAGGCCTCAGAGCAAGGGACTGGAGGTGTGTCAGCCCTAACTGGAGGTGCCTGAGGAGGGGTAGGAGTGAGAGGGAGGCACTCTAAGAGGGCCCGAAGGGACTGAGAGATAGTGTCTGTGGCCTGACATAATCCAGCAAGTTCGGTGGTGTGGAGGGTGAGGGAAGCTTGAGTGGTCTGCACCTGAGTCTCCAGAGCAAGCAAGCAGCCCTAGGCATCATTCTGAGGGGGCTGGTTGGGTCATAGAAGCAACAGAGGAGCAGGGGGTAATCCAGTGAGGGAGTGACCTAAAGAGACAAGAGAGGGCTCAAGCAGGCTAAAGGGGGCTCCCAGACTAAAATGTAGAGACTTGTTCTGCTGTAAGGGTGACCTCTGGAGGCTATGGCTCAGTCACACAGCTGGCAGAGGGAAATTGTCAGGTTCCGCTGACCTGGGGGCTCAGCAATTCTGGGCGAGGCCTTACCAAGCGGACCCGGACAGCTACGGACACACCGGGACTCAGAGAGGACCGGAGGTAGGCGCCGGGAGGAGGTGACGTGCGCCGGGGGTGTGGGGAGATCAGACGAAGTGTCCCGGGGTTGGCGCGAGCAAGGGGCGAGCGCCGGACGGGAAGGTTCTACTGGGGGAAGTTCGGTTTAGACGGCGCGATGAGTGGCGTGCCGGCGGCGAACTATCCGGGGAAATCAAGGGCTGATAGACGAATAGGCAACTTAGAGTTTGACAGGTGCGGGACCGAACTTAGAAGAGCGGAGAATGCGGACCGGAGCAGATAAGAGACCGGAATACGAGAAGAGAAGGAAAGGAGAAACTTGAGGCAGAGACGAGGAAGGAGGAAAGAGACGGAGGAGCAAAGGAGATGGAATTAAGAGAGTAGATAGAGACAATGGACAGATATGAGACGAGAGAATAGAGAAGGATGGGGACTATAGAAGTGGAGACGAGTACGAGACGATAGAGAGGAGACGAGTACGAGGCGAAGTTACGAGACTGGAGCGATACGAGAGGGAAACCGGAGAGTATGGGCAATATCAAGACTACCGTACTTAGTGCTACGGGGGGGCTTATATACTGACTACACGATGAGGCAGGTCCGGGGTCCCAGTTCTGGGTCTGGGGCGGCTCCGGGGCTCTGGTGGT
>QLOM01000745.1:0-26451 GCA_003313785.1 Termitomyces sp. MG148
GTTAGTCGCTAATCCCAGGGATGCGTCGATGGCTCCGTTGGCGCTTTGCATATGCAATACAATCGATGGATTGTAGGAGATCCCGATCCGATTGGCCACATCTTCCGACATGGAAATGATCTGGGACCCACTATCCACGATACACTCCACTTCCGCTTTCTGTCCTATGAGCGCGGTTATGGACCTAAGCAAATCGGTATCTCGGGCTACGCAGAACTTCTCCGGAACGGCGCCCAGCGGTAAGGATTTGAGGTAGTTTAATACTGGGTCTGATGATGTTCGCGAGGCGTAGTTGATGGCGGTCAGATCGTTGGTGTTGGAGAGAATACATAAAGATTTTCCGCCACTATCCACTACCTCGACCGAAGAGGTTTGGGCTTCCTCTACCCCATCGTCCGTAACTTCTTCTATCTGGGCTACATTCATTGCCAAGATGTGTTTCGGTGTAACCGCTGCCCTAGCCAAATTGCGTATGTCCGGTGCAATGCTCAGGACTTCCCTGACTGTCATCGTGACGTGAGCCTCCATCAACTGTCCGAAGACCGCTTTGGTGTGTTCTACCGATTGTATCGGTACCTCCGTTCGATAGGCCCCGTCATTTCATTTGTCTGGCTTGCCCATCACCCTGTCCGTGGGTGGAACATATCGCTGCGGGATGCCAGAGAACAGGTGTAGCAGTGCTTCCAGATCCGGCACCTCGGTGACTGTAGGCCTGTTGACGGGTTGTTTAGTCCCTTCGTTCGGCGTGGTTTGCTTGACCGGAGCAGCCTCGGGAGTGACCATTGGCCGGTAGTCGGTTAACGGACGCTTCGCTTTGGGGATCTGGACCCCGTCCATTACCTGGCGGTTACGGTTTCCCGCCTCCCGTAATTCTAATACTTCCAGTTGCTCTCTGAGGGCTGCAATCTGCTGCCCTATGTCTGTAGTGACGTTCGCGAAAGTAGCCGAAGGTGCCGGTACCTGTGTCTTTGCCGGAGAAATTTCAAACACCAGCTGCTGGATGTTGGTCTGAATGGGATCCGGGTTCGCGTTGGCCGAGAGAGTTCCCGTGGCTATGTTGCCCGGGTTGCGGCGGTGGTACTCGTCGACCCTGTCTTTGTAAAGGGGTTTACTGGGGTCGTAGGGAATGAAACCGCCTGATGGAAGAACTACCTTTCCTTCCGCATTTTGTCGGCATTGCCCCCGCATGATGTAGTCTTCGAGAATGTTACATCTGCCCCTGACCATGGTATGCCCGATTTCTCCACAAAAATGGCAGCCATCTCCTAGCGGCGGACGGCTATTCTGTCGGTTGTTCGTTATCCCTCCTCCGCTTGGGGCCACCACTTTTTCTAGGGCTGCTGCCATGGCTAATTTTACGATATCGCCAAGATCTTCTTTCTTAATATATCCGTTGTCTGTTGCGGGCGTATTTGCGGTGCTGCGCGTTGCTTGCGTTCCTGGTGCCGGCAATACCCCTCCGGCGTATCCTGTTGGCGGAGCGGGGGTTGGCGCGGAACTGGTATCGGTGCCGTGCAATATCCATACGCCGGCCTCATATACCCGACTAACCTCGTGAGGCTCGTCAGGGTGGTGGTTGGGAGCTAAGATCTCCAACCGTCTCGCTATTTTTGTCCATAGTGACGTCGGGAATCCCTGCTGGAAGTACCGCTTTTCCTCGTTTGTGGAGATTTTGTCGTGACTCTTTAGCCATTGCGCAATTTGTTGGAACGTTCGGTAATAGTCCGAGAGCTGGCCCAGCGTAGTTAAGCCCGTACAGAACGTGCCCATTACGTGCCTTTCCAGGTCGCTCACCGCCCATTTGGCTTGCTCCTCTGCTCCGGGATATAATTTCACGATTGCGGCTTTCCACTCCACGTAGGTGTACGGGCGGTTTGGTTCACCGGTATTACCTTCAAACTGCGGAATACATGTCCATAGTTCCGCCGTGTCGTACGACACATATCGTGCCGCATATTCCTTCTTATGGCGCTTGTCTGTGACCTGGCAATCGCGAAACAAGTACTCTAATTTGCGGAAGTAGTGAGGCAGCTCCCTTGGCTTGTTTTCATTCCATTTCGGGGCTGTTCCGCTGCTCCTGGTCGGCATCCGCAAAGCGGTGTTTTCCTCCATTCTCCTGGGTTGACTATCTTTGATTAGTTTTGGTGGGTGCTGAACGGGTGTCAGTCGGGGAGTGGCCGGTACCGATATGTCGAATGAGAAGAATTCGTCTAGCGGGGTTACCGGTGATAAGTTTCTTGGGAATAGATCGGGGATATCGTCAACGGTTAGTCTCCGGTATGCCGCTTCTAGTTCTTCCGCTAAGGTAGGCAGTACGTGGCGCCTTGTTGAAGGGGTCAGGTCGGTTAATCTGATTCGGATCGGGATTGTTGGTAACAGCGGGAAAAGACTCAATGGCGGTTCCGCAGCTTCCCGGTGTTGCCTTTGTGCTCTAGTTTCTGGTGGTATTCTGTAAAAGAGTCCCTCACGGTGGGCTCCAATATGATAACGTCACTAACTTCCTATAAGCAGAATGTAGACTTTTGTTAAGTCTGTTATTATTAGCGTGCTATAGGGGTGACTGATAGTCAGCGAAGAATCTTCTGAGGATAACCACCTGATTGTTCTAAATCGACTGTCTGAGCGCGCAACGGAAGTAGCTGTCGGTAGGACGGAAGCTTTTGGCGGAAACTCCTAGCGGTTTATCGGGATGTTATGTTTTTGCGGTAGACAACGGATCGGTAGAAGCGTGGTAAGAAAGAGGACGCTGTCGGAATCGGTGACGGAAATGCTGTTGGATACGCAGGACGCAACGGACTCGTCCGGAAATGTCTTTTGTACTCTGTATTGTGAACGCTGGACTATGTTTCGAGGTGAAAGAGATGATTTATTCCGAACATATTGTACAGTTTTATAGTATCCCGTCCGACTAAGGTACCTCCGTTGTCTCTTAACGGATCCTGCTTTCCTTCTCCGCTATCTGCTTTCCATCCCCCATTCTTCCGTCATTCCATTCCTCTGTTCCTTTCTGGGGTTCCGCGGTGGGTACCGCCGGGTTCGTTCCATACCATTTTTCGGTCCGTTCCCCACCTATCCCGTCTTTGGGTCCTGTCGGTCCCGCTGAAGGGCGGCGTCCTCATTTGGGATACTTTTGCTCTTTCCGCCCTCAGTGCCAGGCTGTCCCTATCAACATATCTTCAACCCGCGCCCAACTCCATCCTGTCCACTACCGACCTGATTGCCAGAAGAGCTATCGACCTTCAACGACGCTGATGCGAAATGTAGGGTTTGTTGAACTAATCAGAGGGACTCTAATCAGTGTAGACAACTAAACTTTACTTTTGCGAGTTTCGTGGGGCTATGACACAGAAACTAACACTTGTAATGAAGTTGAAATGGTTTTTGTAGTTTTAGTTTATTATTATAATAAACCAAAGTAGTCCACAATATAAATGGTCTCTAAAAAGATACCAAAAAGTGACCCTAGTAAAGTCAACTAAATGATAGGCCTAAGTAGTCACACTCCCTGGGGACCCCGAGCCACACAAATGGTTTATTCACTAGATTAACAAAGTTCAAGCTT
Source organism: Termitomyces sp. MG148 (assembly GCA_003313785.1). Classification (NCBI taxonomy): domain Eukaryota; kingdom Fungi; phylum Basidiomycota; class Agaricomycetes; order Agaricales; family Lyophyllaceae; genus Termitomyces; species Termitomyces sp. MG148. Next base: position 3,563 of record QLOM01000745.1, read on the forward strand.
TGATTTGAGCGAACTTAATTCACACAAATGTAGGCAATAAGCTTTATTAAAGCTGGTCTGAAGTACTTTACTGATTAGCCTAAGTAGTCCACTCCCTGGGGACCCCGAGCTGCACAGGTTTTCCTTAGCTGGGTCCCCTTTTTCTTCTCCTATTTATATCCTCCTGTTTGCGCACAGACCATGCGTGATCTGGGGCCTCTAAGCGTCTCATTGGTCTGGGTATGGGTTAAGATTGAGCCTCTGGGGTTCAATTCAGTAAATTTTACTGAATTGAAAAGTTTTTGTTCCGGCAGCCGGTTTTAGGCTAGTTCCGGCCTCTGGTTCCGCGTTTCCGTCATCCGAGACCTGCTAAGGGTCCTTCTGTTGTGTCCGCGCGGTTCCGGGGAGTCCAGAGGTACCCAGGGGGGCGGGATAGCACTATTATTGAGGGCTGTAGGGCTCTGGGAAGGAAAGTTATGAAGATTTGATGGGATTGATGCGCTGATTGCTGATCGTGATCCGAGATTAGATAGCCTATCTTTAGCCTAATCTAATCCTGATCCGAGATCCGACTAATCTTATCAAATCAATCTGATGATCTGACCAGATCACTCTGTGATATCATCAAATGATGGCCGCCGAGTACCGCAGCTATTTTCATCTCCAGATCATTCCATGATTAAATCAGCACAGCCACTTCTCGGTTATCATTCCTATCAATATCTAACTCCGTTTCATCACTGATTGATTGATGGAAGCCCTCGGCTATCATTTCTCATCAACAAATCGTTGACTTTCAAAGATAGGTCTATATCTCCACCATCTGTGCTCCGATTTAGACGTTTGGACCGGTTTTAGGATCGTTGGGAAGCGCGGAATACTATGGTACGTACAGCCTACAGGTTTCAGCTGTGGAACATGCTTGCTTACAGGTTTTGGCAGTTTTTATGCATGTTTTAATTTTTTCCTTTGTACCTAGCCAAAACATAATACATTTCTTATGTCTTTCCGTCACGGCGGGCCGCCATATCAACGCAGTGAAGACTTAGCGCATTTACATGAAACCGTCTTTAGCGCCCGGTGCCAAGCCACCCTCAGGTTTGAAACTGATCATAGCACCACCATCAAGGACTACAACTTCAGTCGTGGGTCGCTAGTGCTCATGAGGAACTCCAAGATTGAGACCACCCACAACAAGAAGATGCGCCCATGCTACTTAGGACCATTGGTAGTTATCACTTGCAACTGTGGAGGAGCTTATGTGCTTTGTGAATTAGATGAGTCAGTACTGCACAGACCGGTTGCCGCCTTCCACCTCCTTCCTTACTTAGCGCACGAACAAATACCCTTACCGCTGGAGGCGCTAGACATTGATACTACCAAACTTAGGGAACTCGAAGAAACCAACCTTTTAGATGATGACAACTTACCGCATCCAGAAGAAGACGACTTGTAGTCGCTAACACCCTCGCTAAGCCTTTCTTACTTACCATTTTTCTTTATCCTTCTTAAGATTTTATTACTACACAGACTTTCTTTACATACCACAAGACGCAGCGCTAGTGCCCTATAGGCGCCTGGCGCCTTGCGCAACTCTTACACAAGGGTTTCCTGCCATGATGATCTACTGAGCGTTCCCTTAAAAACTCAAGTCGCTAAAACCTCACTTTTGCTAAGTCTTTTCTTTTTATAAGTCCTTCCAGTCTACGTTCCTTTACTATACACACAGACTTTCTTGCTACCGGTTTCTTACATTACATGACATTGCAAGTCCCAAAACAATATATTACATTTTTTCTTTCTACTCCAAGTCCGTCTATGTACAAAATCACTAAAAAGTTCAAAATATTTATAGGCGCTAGTGACTAGGCCTGGTCACGGTCGGCAAGGAAGGAGAAGGGCGGGAGCGGGAAGAGATCCTCGGCTTGAACATTGTTCCTCTCCTGCCAAGCCAGCGCCTCCTCGCAATCCTGCTGGTAGCGCCTCAAGATGGCGACACTGCGCTCCAGCATCCTCCTCCGCATCCTCATCCCGGCCATCTCAGCGTCCACCGCTCTCATCTCCCACGCCATTACTGACTCCATACCCGCCGCTCGCTCCATGAACCGCTCGAGCTCCTCAGGCGACCGCATTCCGGTAACCGGGTACACCAGTTCTTTGCCCAACCACTCGTAGTCGTTCCCGGTCACTCTAGAGGCAGGAAGGGAGGTCCATCGAGGATCCACCCTAGCGACAGGGGCGGGGCGTTCCTCCTGCTCGAATTCCTTGTCACCAGAGGACATCTCCTGAGCGGTTGCCAGCTGGGATCACCAAAAGGTTAGCGACACCCAACGCCTGGAGAGGAGTCTTACCTCCTCCTCTCCTGCTTGCTCCTCCTCTCCCTCAACCTCTTCTGCCAAGTCACCAGCGATGGAAGAAGAAGGCGATCAGCTAACAAAGAAAGATCAGGCGCTAACTTCGTGAACAGTTAATAATTACTTACCAAACGCCACTCGGCCCAGCCACGGGAGAAGGCTGCTGCCAGGGGAAGGGCTCAAAGTCCATCTCTGCTAACCGGAAGTCGCTAAATAATCACAGAAGAAAACAGAAAGCTTACCGTCTGAGGCCATCCCAACAAAGAGGTGCTTGGCCTCTCTGGCAGGACTCAGAGGGGAACCCGCCCTCTTACCGACCGACCGCCCGCTTACCAACTCTACCGACCCCTCTCGTGCTACGGCCTTCCCCTTCCCCTTTGACGTTCTGCTCCTCAGTGGAGGCCAGCGAGCAGTCGGCTGCGAGGTTCCTTCCCAAGGGGTCGGCCGAGGCCCATCGCCTTGGCGAGTTGGCAGCGCCAGACTCTCTTCCGTAATGCTGGTGACACTGCCAGCCTCCACCAACGCTCGCTCCCTTGCCACGAACTCCCTCGCCCGCCTAACCTGTACCGACCATTCAAATGTGCGCTTGACAATCGGGTCTTCCTTACCGTGCTCCCGAGACTTGAGGCCATCGTAGGTACATGCCCGCTTGAGGGCGTCGCACCGGTAACAGGGCAGAACCCTGGTCGGGAACCAGCAGGCTTCGGGATCGTTGTCGGCCCAGCACTTGTCACACTAAATCCAATCAGGTTAGAACTGTCGCTAAAGGAACAAGAATCACTTACCGCGCCCTTGGAATTTTTGTATGCCTGGCGCTGGCCAGGCGCCACGGTCTTCTTGCCCTTCGCACCTTCCATCACCACACCCGCCTCCATCCCCGTGTCCAACACCACCTCCAAGCGCCTGGCCACCAGCAGATCCCTCAACTCCGCATTGGTGAATGACGTTTGGGTAGGCGCCTGCGAAAGTCAATCAGTCGCTAAGAACTAGGTACCAGAAAGGAACTCACCTCGTATAAAGGCGCTACCCTTGCCGACTTGCGGGACTAGAAGAATTACGCTTAGCGACTGGCAGCAAAGCAACTAAGAAGATGCACGTACCTTGCGTGGAGAAGAACTTGTGGAGCCCATCGTAGGAGCCGCTGGCACAGGGCTCTCGTCGCCAGCGGCCACACGTCCTACCTGGCGAGCACGACGTGGCGCCCAACCCACCATAGCGCGGGTGACCTCAGTCGGCTGGCTGGGACCCGCGGGAGAAGGTGCCAGCCGCGAGGTTGAGGCCACTGGGGCGCTAGCGACAGGATGGAGAGAAGGGGCCCCACCCAGAATGGCGGCCAACTCAGCGTCAATGGAGGGGACGGCGAGGGGGGGAGGTCGCTAAATGATCAGCTACAAGTTGAGGAAAAGTCGCTAACAACACATACCAGTAAAGCCTTGAAAGGCGCTAGCCACGCAGCGCCCTTGTGCTCGGTAGCACGGGCAACACACCATGCCCGCAACACCTCCTCATCCTCCCACGCCACCCCAGACGACCTATGGCTCTCCCACCGCTCCAGCAGCCGCAGCATTCCCACCACCAGCTCTTGAGAAGCGTCGGCACCCTTGCCAAGGTTCCGTGCCAAGAATAGTGACGCGTCAAAGATAAAAGTTAGCGCGTGGGCGCTGGCATCGGTAGTGGCAGGGGCAGAGGACATGGGTATGGGAAATCAACTGCTAACAGAGGATTCCAGAAATTGCCTGCTTACAGGGGATTTCAATGAAGTTACGATTATGGTCGCCAGACCTTTTAAAGACAGGGATTAGGCGCACGAACCAGGTAACAACACGTGATATCAAGGTTGACTGAGGACAGTCAATTTTTCAGTTGGGAGGAGATGATAAGACCTGGGCTGGGCTCAGCGCAGCAAAGCTATAATTAGCAGCTTTTGTTGATAGCAGTTTGGTGGCTCACTCCGGCGAACAGGCGCGACGCGGACGACACATGACTAGGCAACCACGGGATGTTTAGTGCACGGGACTTACAGACCACGGAACTTGCCCACCTGACTGTTAATGCATGGACCGCACACATGACCTCGGGCTCGATAACAGGCCACCGATCAAAGATAGCCGGCGCCTTATAAGATTACACGTTTAACGACTTGCCGACGGCTATCAGCAGGTCACCACTTCTTCAGCCCCGGTACCTAGCGGTTAGCGACGCTTACCTTTACCGATGCTTAGCAACTTTGGCGACGCCAGCCCCCTTGATTGTTTCAGACCCCAGGATAGTCACCGTTTATTTGACTGCTTTCAGTGCTCACTTGGTGACTTAGCACCTGCCGACTGATAGACGCCATGGGTTAGCTATTTCACATTCTATTCTTCTTGTCATAATCCATTCCCCATTTTGTTACTTAGCGACTTATAGCTTAATTAACACGGCGACTTAGTGCCTATAAATACTGTACATATTTTGTCTTAGGGGCATCGAATTCCATCCCCACAGTTCAGATCACAACTTGCACGCACTAAGTTCCTCGAAGTCGCCAAGGAACTTACTGTTTTTACTGACTACGCTAAGCTTGCCGCTTCTTTGCCAGTCTTGCCGACTGTCTAGGTGCTATACAAGCACACTTTGACTACGTTACGTCGCCAAGTCCTTGCCGACTATTGGCACCCTAGCGCCTCGCAGGCGACACAGCTTAGATCGCTAAGCACCTTTCTTCCAATTACTAAATTTTCCTTAACAAACTAAGTCTCTGGGACCCTGCTCGGACTCCCTCTCAACTAGCGACCATCCAACGCATTACCTTCCACAGTAGCTAGGTACTGTTTACCCTTGACAGTGCTTAGCGACTTTTGGGCGTCATCAGCATATCTACATGTGTTAGCTCCTAGGGTCCAGAAAATATATCATTCATTTTGCCATCGCTTTATGCGACTTTTGTATAGTCCATTTATTTCGGCCCACCTGAGGGAAATGCATTTACGCATGCTGTGTGGGGCTTGGGTTGTCTCTATCTATTTTGCCCAGGGGGGTGGTCAACTCCCATACCCATTAAAACCCTCACTGCCGATTTCCATGCTCTATGCGGTTTTGTATTTTCTTCTATGATTGCATCCCATGTATTTGCGACTAGTGCTTTGTCTAGGGCTCTCTTTCCATATTTCTGTATGTTTGAGGCCAGGCAGTCCATCTTTATTCGTTTCAATACCGCATTTTGCCACCTGTTTCTTACTTCCTCTGGTGTACGGATTCTTTCTGGGTCTGCCTCTTTACGTATTTGCCACTCGCATCTCAGTTTCCAGATTAGGCGGGCTGATTCTGATATCATTATTTGGTACATCCTACTTCGGCTTCTGCAGCTTCTCCATTTTCATGCTTAGGTTTAGTCAGATTGCATCCTAGGATTAACCCAATGCTCGGGTTCTCCCACTTGATTCCCCTTCTCCTGCATAGCTCTTTTGTATGCTCCCAGACAATTTTTTGTCCTGTTGCCTCGCACTGAGTCAAGACGTGTTCCATATCCTCCGTCATGTCACATATATGGCACCTGCTACATGCTTTGTAGTTCGGAATCTTTTTCCAGTACTCACCTATCTTATAGGTGTTGTGTATTGCCTTCCATAGAAAGGCCCTGGCTACCACCCTCAATCTCTATCTTATTATATGACCAGATATTTCTTATGTATAGCAAAGTTTTACGGTATATAAGGCCTCAGATTGTACTGTATAGAAACAGTTCTTCTAGGTGGCCTCTTGAACCATAACCACCACGTGCTCCACTGACACTGGACACTGCAAACAAGCCTGATGCGCCGTTTCGCAACTTATAACCCTCTAACAGAGGACTGCTTGACAAGCAGCATATGAGGACCCCCTCCACTCCACTATACTCGAACCCCATGTGAGAGCAGGTGGTACAATGCCTGGACACACTACAACTAGTCATGACCACGCCACCCATAAAAGCACCTTGGATTACACCGCCCCCAATTGAGCCTAGGCACTACTACGAATAAAGTGCACAGGCCTCCCCCCAGGGAATAGCCACATTATACAAATCAATATCAATAAAACGTGGCACAGAGTCACAAAGTAAGCCCCAGCCCAAAAAATTTTTTCTTCTTGCTCACCTTTATAGTTGACCACCTCAAGTCATGCCACTGGTTGAGGAACCCAAGAAATGTATCCAGGAGGCAAGCCCTGAGAAACAGGAAGGAATAAGAAGTCACAATAAGAAGAGATGCCACACAACCACCTCCAAATAAGCAGTAGACATGGGTGACTCCGACGACGGGCTATATAGCCCCTCCCCAAAGATCATCCCTCCTTCTAACCTTGCTCAACTGTCAATCTCACAGGCCACCAAACAAGACCATGATGGGGACACAACTATGATAAACACCTCCTCACTTAACTCAGAGATGTTGGGAAACAATGATGAGTGCAAAAACACATACTCTATGCCAGACTCACCAACCCCAGCCTCCAAGAACGACTCAATATGGGTTGCCAAGAGAACTTGAAAAGCAATGGAAGTGCCAAAGACTAACATGCACCAAGAGGAGACTCCTCCTGCATTACCTAGCCAGCTTCTAAAAGAACTTACAAGGACCCTAACACCCGCAGGAGGCTTCCCTCCTATACACTTGTCAACTCCTCCCTGGTTTAACATCCTGCCAGAGCAAAAGAAGACTTTTGAGTTGTATCCTGGCCCCAAAGTCTGGATCTGGGACTGGCAAGCTAGCAAGGAGGTGGACCTCATGGTAGTGAGCGACACGCTGCGTGAACTGATCTGCAAGATGACGGGCAAGAGCACCAAACTATCCACCCCACAGCAGGAGAAGGTACTGAGCTCAAAACGCTGCAATGAGCAACAAAGCCCACTCTACCATTTCTTAGCCTCTGGTCTCATGGAGGAGGCGGCCTCCACTCTTTTAACACACAGCATTATATTGACCCCGGAGGTGATGGCTTTTATACTCAACCCTCTGATCCCCCATTTTCTGTGCATGGTGGAGGGCTTCACCCTGAGTATTAGGAATCAAGGAGCAATCACAGAATCAGAGGGAGAGGTGACTAGGATCAGCCCTAGTAGAGAATGAGATGCTTGTCTGGTAGAGAATGAGAGGCTTGTTACCCTCCTGAAATCAAAACTAATCGATGACAATACATCCTAGCACAACATGGACCCAGCAACTAGCATACTTAACATGGTCAAAGTGCAGCTGGTGAAAGAAGAAGACCAAATCAACAGATTGTCCAAGTTCCATGCCAGAAAGCTGCTCTGGAATATCCTCTTTCAGAAACCGCCACCCATCACGTGGACCAGCTATTTCCTAGTACTTCAACATGTCCAGATACTAAAGTTTGTAGACATAGATTTTGGAAGCGCTGCTCCAGTAGACAAGGAAGCCCACCCACACTGCTTTGACTGTAAAGGAGCAGGCCACATCCCAGCACAATGCCCCTTCATGAGAATCAATGGATAGTATGGAAATAAAGTAGAAGTGAAGGTTGAAGAAACAGCTGAATTTTCCACGTCGAGCAAAAATGCAAAGAACCAAGAACCATGAGCAAGATGAAACAAAGTTTGAAAGAAGAGGTAGAGGCAGAGGAAGGGGTTTTAGAGGCCAGGGCCTGCCTTACAATCGCAAACGTCGCTAGTGAATACATGTAACTAAACCCTAGCGCTATAATAAATGCACCCCAAGTATCAATGGCTTTTTCTTCCCAGGTCAGTTGGCAGGATGAATTTACTGGGCCCAAAGGTGACAGGTAATTCTGACCAGACCTCTTTACTGAGCAAGGCACAGCTCAGACAGCGTCATATTCATGAGGATTAGGCTGTGCGGCAGACCTGCTTAAGTTCCTCCAGAACAAGATCCAACAACATTCCTGACACAACAAGACATATTATTAACACACAGATAGATTTATTTAGTAATAGTCGCAGCCTCTCCCAGGAAGGAGAGGACATGTTTTCAACCATCAACCATGTCCTTGAGGATGACCCAGAAGGGATTGGCGATGGGTCGCAATCACATGCCAACTCCCCATGGCATGTTATAAACAACAAATTGGAAGAGACACTGCACACTCCAACATTGGCGAGAGATGGAACAAACCAAGCTGGGGAACCAGACTCTGACATGCAAGATGCACTGAAGAAGCAGAACCTTACACAAGACAAAAGAACCAAAACAAATGAACTGAACCCACCCCAAGCACCAAACCGGAAGGGTAAATCCAAGAGGGAGGCACTTAGGATTGCCTCTCTGAACATAAAGGGAGGGGGGTCAGTATTCACAAGACCAAAATGGAGAGAAATAAACCAATTAATGAGAAAGAGCAAACTAGATATTCTTGCAATACAAGAAACCCATCTAAATAATAAGCTGAAAGATGAACTAAATGACCTTTTCAAAAGACAAATTAAGTTCTGCTCTAGCATAGACCCAAAAATGCTAAAGAAGTAGCCTTTATCCTCAACAAAAGGACAATAAAGTGGAAGGAGGCTTCCATGCATGAGATCATCCCAGGACAAGCAATAGAAATCAATGTACCATAGTACAATGGGTCCTCCCTCACCTGCATCAACGTGTATGCATCAAACAACTTTAGAGAAAATGAGGACTTCTGGAGAACATTAGAGAACAACTAGCATGAAAATAGAAATAGACCAAGACCAAACATAATAATGGGAGATATGAACATAGTGGAAGACATGCTGGACCAAATGCCAGCTCACCTAGACCCAGCGCATGCAACAAGCATGCTAAAGAGACTAAAAACATATCTCAATTTAGTTGATGGATGGAGGAGAGAAAACCCCACCACAACAGACTTTTTCTTTTACATGGTGGAGAGACCATACCATTCAAGGATCAACAGAATTTATGTTAAGGAAGAGTTGCTCCCATTCACATAGAGCTGGGACATACAAAGAACAGGAATCAATACTGACCACTTTTTAGTGGCCACAACAATCCTCAACCCCTGGCAACCACAAATGGGTACAGGAAGATATGCCATGCCAATAAATCTACTCAAAAAACCAGAGCTTCTAGAAAAGTTAAAACATTTAGGAACAAAACTGGAAAGAGACCTCAAGAGTATTAGCAACAACTGCTCAGAACAAATAAACCCACAAATGCTATATAAAACCTTTAAAGCAGACCTGATCAAGGAAGTACGGGCCTATTCAATAGGGCTAAAACCAAAGATTTTGAGAGAAACAGCAGCCCTAAAAAGAATAAAGAGAACATACTAAGAGACCCACAGAGGGACAAAGATAATAAAGGAAGAGAAGTAGCCTTTCTTGACAATTGGATTAAAAGTCTAGAGATGAAAAGATTTGCACAAGCAAGGGACACAGTAGCAACAAGTTATTTAATACACAGAGAAACACTTACAAAACCATGGATTTCCATGAATAAGGAAGCTGCCCCCAGAGACACCATAATTGCACTGAAAACCCCCAAAGAGAGTAGAAGAACACTGAAAAGGCTCCCAAAGAAGATGGCAGAGCTGGCTAGGAGTCACCATGACAAGCTGCAAGAAAAGGATGCACCACAGGACCACAGGGCTCACAAAAGCCACATAGAAGAGGTCTTTAACTGCATAAATAAAAAGATAACACAAGAACAAGCCCATAAGATTGGTAACCCTCTCATAGAGGAAGAGGTTAGAGATGCAATAAAGGCTTTTCCAAATGGAAAGGCAGCGGGACTAGGCAGAATACTCCAAGAAGTCTGGAAAACTCTTGAAAACATGTATAAGAGTGCCCAGAAGGAGAAAAGAAGGGGCTTCAACATTGCTGGAGTATTGACCCAGGTTTATAACAACATTAAAGAAAACAGAGTAGATGCGCACACAGACTTCTTGGAAGGATGGCTCTGCCCCATTTACAAAAAAGGTGACAAGACTGAAATTGAAAACTACAGGCCAATAATGGTGCTCAACACTGACTACAAGATACTGACAAAGATTTTGTTCATAAGGTTGAGTGAAGTAGCAGCCCACATCATACATCTGCAAGGGCAACCTCTGGAGGTTGCTGCTAAGTCACACAACTGGCAGAGGGAAATCCAAAGTTTATTAGAGACAGTATAATACAACAGGAAATACAACTAATCACCTAGCAGAAGGAAATCCAAAGAGAACAAGTCTAAGGATTCCTCTGCTGCGGCGCAGCGCATCAGTGTGGATGGCAGAGGCATGGGAATGACTGTACAGTACTTCCTGGAAGGTGTGGGAGTGTCCCAGAGAACTCCAGGAACCAAAAAAGAAAGTTCCAGAAATAGAAGTCCTCTGATATCACCCTCTCCTTAGGGTGCGGCATCTCAACGCACCAGGTAGAACAGCTTGCGAATAGTGTAGTTGGTTGAGGAGATAGAGTAGAGGCCACGGATGATTTAGGGTGCCATGGGATGGTCATGGTGGAAGTCCCAGATGAGGGCGGGTGCGTGAACATTTTTGGCAGGTTCCCAGGAGTTGTCTTCAATACCGTAGCCCTTCCACTTGACCTTGTACTGTAGTTTGTACTGGAATAGACGACTGTCCAGGATTTTCTCCACTTCGTATTCCATTCTGTCGTTGGCAAGGGCAGGAGGCGGTGGAGAAGGGGCTTGTCAACCAGGGATGGGATTGTCCAGGGCAGGCAAGAGCTTGACTACGTTGAAGGCTGGGTGCAGTCAATGCATTCCAGCAGGCAGCCGGAGTTGGTACATGAGGGGTCTGACCTGTTGCTTGACCACGTACAGGCCCAGTTGTTGGTGCAAGAGCTTCTGCGATGGTTGAGTGGTTGCAATGTTGGAGGTGTCTAGGTAGACACAGTTTCTGGGCTTGTACTGGGGTGCCAGAGTCTGTCCTCCATTGTGGTACCAGGCCATGTCATCCTTTGCCTTGGTCAGCATGGCCTTTATCTCTTCCTATGCCTTCTGCATGCAATCGACAAAGTTGTTGACCAACTCATTCTCCGATCAATGTGCACATGGTTTGAAGCCCATCCAGGGGTGTTGGCCAGTGTCAAGGAAGAACAGAGAGACCTGCGTAGACAAGTGGATGTAGTTGTTGTACTGGAATTCTGCCTTGGAGAGGAGCTTGTCCCAGTTGTTCTGACGTTCATTGCAGAACAGCCAGAGATACTGTTCTAGCTTCTGGTTGATGTGGGTCTGTCCGTTGGACTGCGGGTGATAGGCGGTGGATGTGTGAAGCTTGACGTGCAGGAGGCAGTAGAGTTCCTGGGTGAAGTCCGCCACAAACTGTGGGCCCTGGTTAGAGATGTAGGCATTGGAAAGGCGGTGGAGCTTCCAGACATTCTTCTGGTACAGGTTGGCAACACCCATTGCGGAGCAGGTTGTGTGCGTTGGAATGAAGTGTGCCCACTTACCATAGAGATCCACAATGACTATGACAGCATTGTATCCATGTGGTTCAGAATGAAACGTTGTCAAGATATAGAAAGCCTTACTATCACATGAGAGAACCAGATCGGTATACAATTCTAGTACTATGTAGTATGGCAGTAAAAATAGCTGCCTTACATAAAGCAGCCACACAACGCTATATACAAATATTAGTAATATAATTATTTAATATAAATAATTATGACAGTCATTTGTGAGTAAAGTAAGTCGTAGAGGCAAGCTCTACGACTGAGGTCTGTTACACGCCCCCCTTTTAGACTGCTTGGCAGTCTACATGTATAGGGGTTAGGTGTAGTCTATCTTACAGTGATAATTGTCATTATTGTCCTACTATTTCCACAATGTGGGGGCGAACAACGCCTCCACGGCTCAGAGTCCAGGTCCATCTGTCAAACAATACGTATGCTGACATTAACCAATAGTATGAGTGAAGAGGATAAGCTGCCTACAATAGTTACACAGATGGTGGACATGCCAACTTGCTGTCCAAGTCAATCCTCATCTCAGTGTTGATGTTAGCCGACAATGTCAAGGCGACTGGCCTAGCCAATGTCGATGCAACTGGAGCATGTTCTGTGGTCGGTTGGACCACAGGTGGAGGGGAGGGAGCGGTCTGTGGCACGACTGACGGTGCTATAAGTCACGTTGGTTGGGATTCATTCCAACCAAATAGTACATTCTGCTCTTGTTGTAGTTATGTCCTTGTGAATGCTCACACGCTAGGAGCGTGTGAAGGCAGATCATGTCGTTGACCGAGGAAATTCTCTGTCAGGGGACTCCTCATTTCTCCCTTCTTTCACTCCTTATTCCTTCATTCTTCCTCTATTTATTTCCTTATTTCTGCTGTCACTCTTTTACTTTACTGCTTCTATTCTTTCAACACTATCTATTAGTACTATTCTCAGCCCTTGAAGTGCTTTGGTTCTTTAGTTATCATTCAAACAAGTGTAGCCAATGCTTCCAGAGGCTTAGTAAGCATCTAGAGGCTTAGTCATCTCGAGGCTAGCCTCCAAATTACTAAGCAAGTCACATGAGACATGTGCATGACCTCTGGCAATGGCAATTTCCGAGTTTTTGATTATTTTCGGAGATTTTCCTTTTTTAGATTATAAATTTTATTGTGGCTTTTGTCATGCTATATAGTTACTTCCCACGCTTCTGGAGCCTTGGAAGCGTCACTCCTGGCATAGGGAATCCCTAGACTTGTTCTCTTTGGATTTTCCTCTGCCAGGTGAGTAGTTATGATTATATTACTTAAATATACTTTGGATTTCCCTCTGCCAGCTGTGTGACTGAGCCATAGCCTCCAGAGGTTGCCCTTACAGCAGAACAAGTCTCTACATTTCGGTCTGGGAGCCCCCTTCAGCCTGCTTGAGCCCTCTTTTGCTCTCTTAGGTCACTCCTCCACTGGATTACCTCTGCTTCTCTGTTGCTTCTATGACCCAACCAGTCCTCTCAGGTGCTCCCTTGGATGCTTCTGCCCCTCAGGATGATGCCTGGGGTTGCTTGCTTGCTCTAGAGACTCAGGTGCAGACCACTCAAGCTTCCCTCACCCTTCACACCACTGAACTTGCTGGATTATGTCAGGCCACAGACACTATCTCTCATTCTCTTCAGACCCTCTTAGAGTGCCTCCCCCTCCCTCCTACCCCTCTCCAGGCACCTCCAGTCAGGGCTGACACACCTCCAGTCCCTCGCTCTGGGGCCTCTCCCCCTGTTCATGCCAATATTCCTTGTCCAGCACTCCCAGATGCATTCAATGGTGACTAAGCCATGGGCGAGCGATTTCTGCAGTCATGTATCACTTACCTTCAGCTCAGTGGGGAAGCCTTTCCTTTTGATGCTTCCAAGATTGCCTGGGTTCTTTCCTACATGAAGTCTGGACGAGCTTCAACATACGCGCTATGAGTTTTTTGACGTCCTGGAGGAGTAGAGAGCTTTGGAAGCTGAGATCAGTCTGAAAAGGAGTTTCAAACTGAGTTCTTTCTCTTGGACCCATATACTTTGGATTTCTCTCTGCCAGCTGTGTGACTGAGCCATAGCCTCCAGAGGTTGCCCTTACATTCTCCATCTGTCCCACTGAAAAATTGCAGGCGGCTCCCTGTACTGATCAAGTCGACGATGCCGTTCATTGTTGACCACATGGTATAAGTCAATCGAGGCGTTAGCCTCAAAGAAGTGGGTCTCGAGGAAGACCATGCCAAAGGTGTAGGTGTGGTCAATCCATTCAACAGGAATGCAGTTGACAATTAGCATACGCAGAACATCTGCATCCATCAGGTTCACTGCAACGGCATCATTGAACTTAGGAAGTGTGAGCTGGACATCTGTCCAGCTCAGGGGCAGGAATGGTGCGTTGGGATGTGCCACATTGTAAGCTGCGACAGCTTCCTTGTAGAGCCCTGGGCATGCAATGATCAAGGCTAACAGCCTTGCAAAGCATCCACGGGCTCGTCCTGAGGAGGTGAGGGCTTGGACGAGGGCATGTCCCATCACCGTCCTCCAATGGATGCGGTAGGCATAGTCGACTGCAATACCCAACACCACATTCTGCATACCAGGGTGGCAGAAATACAGGATGTTCTGTGCAAGTTTGTCTAATTTGAAGGTGAAACGTATACCTTTGGAGTCAAAGCCTGTCAGAGTGAAAAACAGCCTCCCCTTGCGGTCTTTCCACTGCAGGTATTCTTCTGGGGTCGGCATGACTGCCAGATTCATGTGGTGGGAGGACAGGTTGAGGGGGGGCATGATGTGATCATACTCTGGTGTACATACCAGAGTCATTGTGCGGTCTCGAAGGGAGGCATCAAAGTTGTAACTGATGCGTTGAAATTTGTGCAGCAGATAGTAAGCCTCCTTCCGTGTCGACACAGACTTGAATTTATTCTGTGAAAGCTCCTTGAGCTTTTGCAACTCCTGGAGATTCATTGAGAATCCCTGAGGTACTACTTTACCAATTTCCGTGTTGGTGAAGTAGTACCTCTCTCCTTTTTCCACCTCATGATACACAGCAGTCACAGCTTCATCTCCAACAAAGACAGTGTTGGACAGCTGAGAATAATAGAAGTGGCAGTCCAATGCACTACCATAGAACCAATTAGACCGTTTGACAGCCATGCCATCAATGAACATGCCGAGACCATCAGGAATTCTCCCGGTGGCCTGCTCCACCTGGTCCTTGTCCGCTTTGGCCTGCTTAGCGGCCTTGTGATTGGTCTGGCCAGCAAGCTTCTTGTTCTTAGCTAACCGCACTCTGCAGTTAGCGGGGGTCTCTCCTTCTGACGGAGTATCCACCAGCCTTTCTCCATAGTCGCTATCATCATTGCTTGGATCTTCAAGTCCGAGCGACGCGAGGGTGAGTAGCTGGCCTTCTACTTTGTTTTCTGACTAGGTGTCCTTCTTCATGGACACTGGGATGTATGAGTCCAGTAGTGCATCACTGGAAGGAAAAACATTGTAGAGCCATCGGCTCCAGCAGAGACTCCTTTCACGAACCTCACTTCTGTCAACTCAACCTCGTCTGCCTGCCCCTTGGGCCCTGTTGATAGAGCTGGAGCGTGTGCTGACGAGGACAATCCTTGTAAGCCTGGCTGGCATCCACCTGCATGAGTTCTTTGTGCAGGTCAGATGGGGTTGGAGTCAGTTCCCCTGCTCTCTTCTGATGCTGAGGTGCCCTCTGTACCTTAGCCACAGTTACCACCTCTGGCCGCCTCTCCTTGCGTGCCATGCTCTGAATTCTAAGGCACTTTGCCTCTGCTTGCTCCTCCGGCAACGCCGGCCGTCACTTCAAGGCATTTGCAAATGTCTTGATCATATTTTTGTTACGCTGTTGTAGCATAACAATCTCGTCCAGCAGTCCAGTAATTATTACCTGGGCCACTGGGTCTCTCAAAAACAAGGATTCCGGTGGCACTCTCTGTCCAGCAGACACCAACCGTCTCCATACTGCCTCAACCTGCGGATCAATGATTTCAGGAGGTGTTCCCACCTCCTTTCCTTTCCCTTTCTCTGCATGCATAAATTGACACAGGAATGAATCACGCTGCGGTGATGGCAATTGATGATAAGGCAGCGATCGTGGTCATGGGGGTGTTCAAGGTTGTGGATGACCTCGTGGTTGCGCCTGCGAAGCACCTTCATCCCGCCTGCGCCCTATGAACTCGCATGGCACTCCGCCTCATGGAACTGTGGTTCTTGGGGGCGACCGTCTCCGCTCTCTCCTGTATGCCTCTCGAGGAGGCGGAGTCCTATCACGTTGGCGTTGAGATTGCTGTTCCACCTCGACTTGTCCTGGTCCCACTTGCAATGAGTCATTGTCGACTTCCATTGGAACAACACTCTGGGTCTGCGCCTGCGGAAACTGCATTGGCATTCCCCACATCATCTGCAGCTGCATCTGCTGTCTAGGACCAGTTGGTCCTGGAAAGTATGTCATCGGCATGAATTGCAGAAAGAACTGAGGTGTCTGTCCAAATTGAGCAGGAGTCTGCCCAAACTGGGACACCATGGGGAACGACGCCACACTTGGCGTTGTCATTGGCTGCTGCTGCGCTTGTTGCTGTTGTGGGGGCTGCCCCTCTCCTCCAGAATCCTGTAGGTTCTGAGGCTGCAAATGATGTGTTGTACCTGGGTATGGGTACAACATAGTGAAAACGAGAAAAAAATGTAAGTTCCACAGTGGGAAAAACAAGAAAATCATCAGTCATCAGGTTACATAACCTGATCCAAGACACATCTCTGCCGCATCTTGATCCGACCTATCTGCTCAGATGGATGATTATCTTCATCTTATTTATCTGAGTTCCAACTGATCTGATTGCGATCTAATCTGATCTCAGATCCAAATTCCAATAGATCTGACCATGATCTTATCAATATTATCAGGCTAAGCACGCGAGCACTTAGCAAGCTGACTTGGGCATTTCACGCCCTGCAGCTCTAAGTACCTGTCCACTGCTGCCAGCTTAGCACATGTCTGATACGACTCCCATTCGTATCACCAGCACTCCATCGCACCTTGAACTTGAGGTGCATTCCCTCCTTCCAACAATGGCCCAGGATCTCCTCAACAAACCACTCTTGTTCGTCACTGGCGCCAAAGTCATATGTCTCAGGCGTTATCCAATTTGGGAACATGGCATCATTGTTGGCATTATACCGCCTAAGTAACAATACATGGAACTTAGGCACGATGCGTCGAGCTTGTAGAGCTGCTGGCAGCTCTAGCACATAGTTTGACGTACTTGGTTCCTCAACCAAGATTCGGTACGGTCCAATAAACTTTGGACATAGCTTTCTCGCCCTTCCTTCTGGGAGGTTCAAGTTTTCTGTAGATAGGTATAATAACACACCAGGCATTAGTTCAGGCTTGTCACTATGCCTATCATTCGCGTGTCGTGCCTGTATGACACGCGCTGCAATAATTGCATCATGCGTGTTGGCCAAGTTCTCCAATGCTTTTCACGTAAAGTTCTTTACTCCTTTATGGACCACCTCATCTCCCCGGAGTTCTCATAGCGTGGAGGGCATGTATCCTCCATTGAGCTCAAAGGGTGCGTATTTTATCGTTTCCAATATGCTGGCATTAATTGCAAACTCAGTGAGGGGTATCTTGTCTACTCAGTTGTGTTGGTCTGGTCGGACCACCGCACAAACTATCTGGGCAATACTCCTATTTGCTTGCTCTGTCTGACCATCTGTCTGTGGATGGAACGACGTAGACATGAGCAGTTTAGCTCTCATGATCTTATGAAGCTCTTGCCACCATTGAGATGTAAACTTTGCGTCTCTATCACTCACGATCGAACTTGGAAGGCCATGCAGCCTTACAATCTCCTTCAAATATATCCATGACAGTTCTGACGCTGTTGTCATTGTGTGTACCAGTATTAGGTGCACCATGCTCGTCATGCGACAGATGACCACCCAAAGGTAATTATACTCTTTGGACTTGGGAAATGGGCCCACAAAGTCCATTCTGATGGAGTCCCATGGCTTGGTAGGAACTAGCAGAGAGTGTAACTTCCCTGCTGGCTTCTTGTTACTTGTTTTCGAGCGCTGGCAAGCCTCACAGGTCTGACAAAATTTGGACACATCCACCTGCATCTGAGGCCACCAGTACCACTGCCTCAGGTATTTGAGTGTCTTGTTGGTACCAAAATGACCAACAGTTTCATGGGCTTGTGTGATAATCTGGGTAATTAGGGGCTGGTCATGTAGTATACATGCCATGCGTTGCTCTCAAACATTGGTTATCCAGATCAGACCCTTATCATTCACACTGAATTGTGGATGAGCCATTGCATTATGCTGTATCTCGGCATAAAAGGTATCTTGGTTGTATTTCTAACGTACTTCATGTAGGAACTCATCAGATTGGAGAACAGGAGGAGTCGCCTGCTCTCCTGCAACTACCAATGTGTCCGCCAGTGTAATGCCTTGGCTGTCTACTCTAGGGCCACGGCCTACCGTGCTTTGATGCACTTCCACCGGTGGTTTAGGCTGAGCCTGTTCTAGATGCTCAGCTTCTATGTCCTGAGCTTTGTAGCATTCTTGCAGACGTAGACTCCATCGGATCTCAGACGCTTGCATGGCCCAAAGCTCCACTACATGTTCTTTTACTTCTCTGTAGCGATGATATGGAAGGTCATCGCCTTGGGAGTCAATGCAGACATCCGCATTGACATAGTCATGGCTCTCATGGTCTTCGCCTACTCTATTGCTCTCGAAATACCTCGAGAGACAGTCGGCCACCTTATTCAACTCGCCTTTGACATAGGTAATGCCAAAGTGGTATCGCGACATATAGTCAATCCACCGGCATTGCTGGGGTGCCAGGGGGACATAGTTGCTTGAGTCTTAAAAAACTCAAGTGCCTTGTGGTCCGTAATGATGTGGATTTTATATCCCATCAGCTTGTCTTCCCACTTGAGGAGCGCCTCAAGTATGGCTAGCGTTTCCAGCTCATGGACCGCATAATTCTGTTGTGCCAAAGTGAACTTCTTTGACATGAATCCTGCTGGGCGACAATTCTGCCAGGAACTTCCCTGGCCATACATTGCGCCAACTCCCATCTGCAAGGCATCACAGATGAGCCAGATTGGCTCATCATGCCTGGGATCTATAGATTGAATGACAGGTGTCTTTGAGCAGATCCTCTTGATCATTTCAAAACATTGCTAGTGGATAGGTCTCCATATGAATGGAGCCCCATTTTGTGTAATGAACATCAATAGTCCAGTATACGCGGTTATATCGGGCAGGCAATTGCCGATATAATTTACCAGTCCAACAAATCGTTGGACATCATTGTAATTCTGGGGCACATGCCATTTGCGTATGCAAACGATTTTGTCTTGGTCAGGATAAATACCCTGACTGTTGATCTTGTGTCTGAAGCAGTCCACTGTCTCGGTGTATAGTTCACATTTCTTCCATTTGAGGTACAGTACATTGGACCTCAATCGCTCAAATATGACATGGAGGTGTTCTTCATGTTTCTTGATCGAGTCAGAATAAATGAATATGTCGTCCAAATATATATGAACAAATCTTCCAATGACGTCTCTGAATATAGAGGTCATCAACCTCTGAAACGTAGCAGGAGTGTTACAGTCTCCTATCTGCATTATATTGCTAACGTATGTTCCTGTTATTGACGAGAACACTGTCTTTGGAATATTGGACAAGTGAATTCTCACTTGTTCATACGCGTCTGTCAGGTCAATTTTCGACCTGAACTTTGCTCTCGCCACGTCTTCTCAAATCACTTCCTGATCTGGAAGTGGTGTCACATCCTTCACTGTATTGTCATTGCGTTGGCAAGCATCCAACACAGTCCTCAGCGTTCCATCCTTCTTCGGAATGCACAACAGCGGTGCAGCTTGGGAGACCGGTCTGGCCTCCCACCACTGGGCTCTCACGTACTGATTGGTCTTGTCTCTCAGCTGCTGCTGGAGTGCCATTGGGCATCGCAGCAAATGATATTTGTACACCTTATTCTCGTCTATAAGGTTTATTTCATGGTTGACTTCCCTCCAAGGAGGTAGCTCCTTCTTGGTACCATTCAAGATATCTGCAAATTCCTGTTGCCACTGCAGCCGCAAGTTTGGGATATCTTCTTCTGTAAAACCAGCAGTTTTACCTTTGCCTTTCATGCCCACGTTATGTCATGGGCTTGTACTTGTACTCGCCCATGCAGCTGGACGATCGTACTTTTC
The DNA here is from genome assembly GCA_003313785.1 of Termitomyces sp. MG148. Classification (NCBI taxonomy): domain Eukaryota; kingdom Fungi; phylum Basidiomycota; class Agaricomycetes; order Agaricales; family Lyophyllaceae; genus Termitomyces; species Termitomyces sp. MG148. The sequence continues at coordinate 23,531 of QLOM01000745.1, forward strand.
TCTGAGGGCCATGATCCTCAGCTCACTCTTGTTCGGTGTGTGCAATTGCACATGCACACTTTTCTTGCTTCTCCTCAATGTCACAGACAGTCTGTTGAAAAACACCTCGCTGGGCGGCGATCTTGTCATCACTAGCCTGACAATATGACTCTTCTTTCAGACTCCAGTGTGGTCCATTCCACGTGTACATGGATGCTACCAACTCATTCCACTCGGTAGGCATTCACAGATTGAATACCCATTCAAACGTGGGATGTGGTACCGGTCAATCCCATATCGACCAAGTCATCTGTGTGGAGGATGTATTATCCTCCGACATTCCTTGCTTGTTACTCAAAGCAAGGTCCTCAACCTTGACTCGTGACAACGTTGGTTGACATTCCATGCTTTCTGCATGCTGAGGCCTCCTGGCCTCAGTCTCATCCTGATTTTTACACTTTTCCTTAGGGCTTTCTCCCTTCTTCAGAGTACATTTGTACTCTAGAACTTCATTCTCCTGCACCATCAGTGCTGGACTATTCACTGGCAAGCTCACACAAGCTTGCTCTTTGTCATCCACTTCCTCTACGGTGGGTGCTTTCTTGCCATTGCCTAATCAATGTCGCCTGACTAGGGGCTTCTTTTCCATAGCCCGGTGTCGATGGAGACAACCATTGCTATTATCAATAGTCACTCTGACCGCCAGGATGACATTGCTACCCACTATTATCTCATTATTCTTGAAATCAAGAATAACACCATGCTTTCTCATATAGGGCGTTCCTATAATCATGTCATAGCGCTCGAAGTTTGCTACATCCAGGTATTCCCTAGATTTTGACTTGGCACAGGCAATCATTGCCTGTGTTCCAAACTGCACCGCAGCTTGACTGCCCACAGTACCCAGCTGAAGGAGTAGTGGCTCCTTCAGCTCACTGACATACACATCATGCACCTGGCAGAACTGAGGTGTCACCCCAGTTGTCGTACTCCTGGAGTCCCACAAGGTCCATGCCTTGTGACTGTTCACCTCAACGTACAATGCAAGACACTCCTTGTCCTTGCGTTTCAGGGCTGGCCTTGCCAGCTTCTCTGGAGCTTTCTGAAGGTGTACCTTATACACCTTCACGTTTGCAGCACCAATTGGTCGGTCGAGTGCACTAGCCGGATAGTCCGTCAGAGCTCCCATGAACTCTGACTCCGACTCCCGTGCATAATAATCATTATCATATATGTCGACCTTGACGTATTTGCTGTCTGAGATCTGCTCTGGCTCAGAGGCATTCCCAGCCTCTGGTGCGCCACTACTGAGGTTATCAACCTCCTCATCCTCAACATCAGGCTCATTACCTGAGTCTACCCCTTCTTCATCCGGGATAGCCATGTGTGCTGCACGCACATATGCATGTGGCTTGGCCACTATCCGCCCATCGCTTCCTGGACATTTATTTGCGTAGTGTCCAGGTCAGCCACATTTGAAGCAAGCATTTGCCCCAGCAAGGCAACTCGCCTCAGCTTGCAGCGGCGGATTTGACGTCTTGACAATGTCAACCAATGGTTTCAGTTGATTACCCTCCTGGTGTAGACCTCGTTGGAGGTCTTGTACCACTGGATTTCTCCAATCCATGGGGCAGTCGGGGTGTAATCGTTGCTCCCGGCCGTATGATGTCTTTATCACAAACCGAGGGTTCGTATTGCCACTCATATCCTTTTGGCGGGCCCAGAAGGTGCCTACTTTCTGAGGCTCAGGTCTCTTGGCTGGCCATGTCTTTGAACAATGAATTTCAAAGTGTTTAGCTACTTTGCAAGCTTGCTCGTAGCGCAATGCATGCGCTACAAATTTCTCAACTGTGTTGACTTTGGGAGATAGTCCGTCGTCACAGATGAGAGACTCTTTCATCGCATCTGCCAGTTGTCTGGGTAAATTGACATGTTCTGGGCATGGTCTATCAAGGTATCATAGAAACCTTGAACTCCCAGTTTCTCTGTATAGGAAGTTGCGATGAACGCCTCCTGTGCATCCTGCATTGTGGATGCGCTCACAAATCTATTGTATAGTTCAAGGATCACATCCTTGAAGGTCCATTGCTGCCGTGCATGATTGTAGTGCAAGACATGATGGCAAAACCAACTCTTGGCCGGTCCATCCAAGAACTCAGGAAGAACAAAAACTCGTTCTTGATCCAGCCGATCTCCACCATACTGACAGGCTGCCAGATGGTTGCACACATCCATCATCTAGTTCTCCAAGTCGCTAAACTTGGACTCTCCACGATATGGGTGAATATGCTTGGATTCAGCCTTGCGTGGCTTAATTTCCTCTGGTAGGCACAGTGCTACGCCTACCACATCGTCGATAATACTTATGAGGCACTGGTGCATATTTTCATTATACACCTTCGTCGCCTCAGTTAATCCAGGTGTTTTATTCCTGCCTTCAGCAGGCAGTACCACTGAGAAGGCTTGTACAGGTCGTTGACCTGTATAATGCTGCCTGCCTGTATCATTCCAGTGAGGTGGAACCTCACATCCACCTCGCTCTTCCCCAGGCTGTCAGTCAGGAAAGTGGCCTGACTCCACAGTGGGAGGTTTACCTATCCCACTGTTTGGCTGTTGTGTCCGTTGGACATACTGCTGTCTCATTTTGTCAATGGGTGTTACCCCGTCAAACACTATGCCCTGATCGTCTATCCAGGAATATCCCTGACAATTCAGATCTTGATTTTGCATGTGCTGATATGCAACTTGTTCGGCAAACTTGTCCGCCAGCAACACACGCTTACTCAGTGGTACTCTTTCCACTGATTCTTGTTTGACCTGCAGGAAAACTACTTCCTCCGCTTCTGCCTCATGGCTTTCTACCATTAGAATGGTAGACACAGAATCTACTGCAGACAGAGGTCTTTGTAAGGGCGACCTCCGGAGGTTGCGGCTAAGTCACA